>OX030948.1:65739964-65967464 GCA_943735915.1 Pherbina coryleti
CGCTGCATGAATGTTGCGTTATCGATCTTTGAGCGGCTCTCTCAGCGTCCCCATGATGTCAGAAATTTTTTGTCTAATTTTGTTGTGAGGGCTTCCAGTAGGCCTTTATTGGCGTATCGTATTTTTAATCCTAGCGCTAATACTCAGCGAGTAATAATTCCATGTAACAAATTTTCAGTTGCGTTGCTTACGCAGCTCCCACTACGTCCCTTTGCCGTATTAAATTTTTTTTTTATTTTTTTAATATAGCCAAAGAATTAACCTTTACGGTCGTACTATTTTTTTAATCATAGCTCTTATACCCAGCGAGTAACAATTCAATGAAACGCAGATGAATTTTTAAAAAATTCATTTTTCAACTTTTTTCGAAACTAGAGCAGTATAACGTAACTTCGTCACGTCAAAACTGGCCATTTCAGCCCTTGAAAGGACTTTGACCTAGCTTCTTATGATCGATTGTGTTGTGCGTGTTATTAAGTTTGTACACAATTGACCGAGAACCGGGCCACAGGTTTAACGTCGACTCCGAACGGCGATGAAAGGAATTTTCTTGTTCTTAAGAAGCTTTACATGGTATTTTGATTACTCTCTGAGGTTTGCCATTGTCTGCAGAGAGGTGGCTGCCGTACAGAAAAATTATTTGAATTCAAATAATTTCTGTCGCTGCTGGGGTTCGAACCCGGATCTCCAGGTTCGTTGACATAGAGGTCACGCACTTTAACTAACTACTACCAACTATATAGTTTCGTCCTTCGACTATTTTTGGAAATCTAAACCAAAAAATCTGCTTGGAACTGTGATCCTTTTTTCGTTTCTATTATCAATGTGTACTTTATTTGAAAAAGAAGGTGGAAAGGTAACATAAATTTCTATAAATCCTACACTTAGCTAAGTCAAGGTAACTTGTGAATTTCATTGAAGGGGGACTATATATGCAGAGGCCGAAAAAATTCATGTTTGTGAATGTTTTTAATGTAGCCTAAGAGATATTTGTAAATGAGGGTTTTTGTACCTAAAAATATACACATTCAAGAGTATAGGTTTGTTCCAGTACTCTAAAGTTTTAGTCCAATTTACCATTTTTACAGGTTTTAGTCCGAGAAGCGTATCCGTATTCGAAAAAATGGTAAAAGAGAGTACAATCGAGAGAATAAAACATTTCCCCTCCCTGTCAAAAGCTGCAAGTTTTAGTCCGAGAAATTTCTTCTAGCAAAAATGGCAAAAGTGTCAAACTGCTTAAAGTCATATGTTTACATGTTAGCAAAGAAATTGCGAAACAATGAAATTTTTTAAAATAAATAAAAATCTGTTGGAATGGAAACCAAAAACATGGTAAATTGTGTAAAAACTAAATAAAAATGTTTATTTGAGAATTAATTTTTATATTGTTCAAAATCTTTAGCACGTCGTCTGCACTGCCAATGCTCCACATCAAACAAACGATTTTATTTGACAGTTTGCACAATTTTAGTCCAAAAAGCGTTCCCGTACTTTTTTGTGTTTTTCAATATTTTTGAGAGATTTTTCCTTACTCTCACGTTTTTGACAGTTTTACCATTTTTAGCCCAAAAAGTACGGGACCAAGACCTTATGTTGTTTTTTTTTTTTAATAAAAAATTTAATATTAAGGTAGATACAGCATTTTTTATACAGTGCTGTGAAAAAAAGCTGAAATGCGGTAACCAAAATTGCTCCTCCTAAATTCGTCTGAAATAAAAAAATTACAAATATTATTAAATTAAATACTTAAAACTCGTACTTTTCATAGCCGGTTTTGAAAATATTGATTTTTCACAAAATTTCGGACTTCCGAACGTAAAGTAAGGATATTCGACCAAAAATTCGTCATTATTTTGCCTTTAACTAATGAACGAAGCTACGAAAAGAATCCTATGACAATTACGAGATTATTATGAATTGAATAAGCCTGCAAAAAAATGCAAATAAATGCAAAAAAAAATTGCAAATGCAAAAAAGTTATCGGATTCACTGAGTTTTGAGAAATTTTGGTCACCGACTTTGAGAACATGGTTTCGAGAAAAACGCGTTTGAAAATAAGGGCCAGCACTGCGCGCTCTCGAAGGCGGTTCACTCACTAGGCTATAACTTTGTTATTTTTTGATATATCGACTTGAAATTTTAACCACATATTTTTGAGACTTCAAACTTTCAGAAAAAATGTTTTTAAAAAAAGTTCTAGGTATATAACCCCCTTAATAGCATTACACTATAGAAAATATTAAATCCATTTATTACTTCGAATTTAATAATATAAAAAATTACTCAAACCTTTTTATCAGTTTTTCTAGTATTGGTTACTTTTTTTGCTCTGCTGATTTATTATGAAATTTAGGTTTGCTATTACGAGATATAAGAATTAAACAGACAGATATAATTGTTTTGCATTTACTATAAGAATCTTTAAATTTTTGTGATATTTGTTTTGCCTCTTCACCATTAACTGTTGTTATAAAACAGCAATTGATTGATGTGTTTTTTCGATAAATTGTATAATAAATGAATTGACTTTAATTCAAACTTTTTTCATTAAATGTCCTTCAAAAATAAGCTGTGCAATTCTTCAACATCTTTAAGCAAGCAGGAACTCCTCGTTAGAACTCTTGACCATCACTTGACCAAGCGTTAAACACGAAACTTAAGCTGTTGCTCTAACTTCAAGTGTTTGTTACTAATAACGTCGTAATGGTCAACACTTGACACCAACCGAGCAAACAGACACTATCACAATTCCAAACACAATAAAACAAACTCACACTCTCAGAGAACAACCCGACTTAGTTTTCATAAGAACAACATACCACAAACTAATTCAAGCCCCCTTGAACCATGGCAGCCAAACCAACCAAATTATTATATCTGCACCTAATCGCTGTGTGCACCTGTGCTAATCTCTGGTGATAAAGTAAGCAGAAATGTTCGTTCAAACTCTCCATCTACTAAGCACATTCACACAAACATATTCATAGATATACTCGCATATACCGGGAATACACTCTCAGTTTATCACTTGCCCAACAATGAAAGCTCTATGCCGCACTTATGTAGCGCTGTATGTTTTTATCTGTAACGCACACAAACAATTTGGACAATGAATAACAAGTGTTTCGCCTTGGATCGAGATGATGGACAGATACGCACGTTTCCACACTGAAGGGATGGAGTGAAGCATGAATTTTATTGACAGTTTGTAAATCAACACTTACAATTGTACGGTAATTAATAATTGATTATCTGCCATAATTTATGTCAAGCAAGATACATTCATTCATTCATTTATTCATTCATTTTATTTAGAGAAGCAATTACGAAAGCTTATCTCGGTCATGCCCGACATTGAGGCAATAACACTTTCCTATTAAAGGCACGTCACTCATATTTTGGAACTCTTAGATTATGCAGCATAGTTCTTAGATGGGAATTTAATCACCTGTGCACGGAATGGTTTGAAATTTTGAATTTAGGCTCTTGAGTGGCATATCTTCCTCACACGTAAATTTCACACAGGTAGACGGTGTATGAATCTATGATAATAATTATTTGATACGAATCATTTCTTATAAAAATACTTTTTAACTAAAAAGTACTAAGAGAAATAGTGAGTACACTAATAACAATAGCAGGTAAATATGATGTTAGTTTAAATGCAAGTGTTGTTGTTCTGTTGTTGCTTTTTCTAATAGAAATGAATTGAGCAGCATGAGGTTATTGCACTTTACAGATGTTGGGAGTTTTTGCAAAATTAACGGTTGACTTAATTGTTGATGTTGTTTAAGCAGTTTCGTTTGCTTATTGGCACAAATAATCTATGATTATATCTTCTGTTGAAATCAAAGAGTAAAGTGCTTTTTATTTAATTGAAAAGGAAAGTAAACAAGTGGCTTTATATAGAAATGAGTTCTATAAAGTGTGTTCCAATGTTTTAAAAAGCGTAAGTACGTATAATACCGTTCTTTCGTAGGGCATATTGTTACAGAATAGTTGTAACCATGATACAATTATACGAGGTAGGAGTAACAGTTTTTTTCGTCTTGCACCAACTGTGGAAAATAATATAAATTAGAGAACGAAAAAAGTAAAAAAGAAAACAGAAAGAAAAATGTACAGGCAAATGACAGGTGGTTGAAGACACTCGTGAGCAGAGAGTCAGTTGTTACTCCTACCTTGTACTATAGGATCATGGCTGTAACAAATTAAATATTTGTGTGGATGATTCTGAGATGGTTAACAATTTAAGGACTGTACTAAAAAGAAAGTGCACGCTTTTATTTGCTAGTAACAAAGCCGTTTTTATTATTTTTTTTTTGTAACTTTTTTTTACAAATAATATAAATATTTAAATCTAAAAAAAAAAAATTATTCTCTTAATTTAAGTCGAATCTTTTGTTTGATTCCTTTCATTAAATTCTGCCTTTCTATTGGACGACATTCAGGGGCATTTGGTGGGTTCTCATCTTTTGCAACGAAATTGGTATTATTATCTTCAAGCAAGTTCAAAGTTGACCGGGTGTAGTGTGCAGTGGCTTAGTCAAGCCAAAATATTTTTGAAATATTGTGTATTCTATAAAAAGGTATAAGTTGGCGATGCCAGCTTTCTTTTATGTAAATTTCGGCAGATATAGTCCCCTTTGTGAACAACGGGCTGGATTTATGGCCGCAGGAGCAAATAGCTTGCCAAATAAGAATATTCTCACTTAACTCTTCTCCTCCAATTGTAGACATCGACTGATCGACAGTGCTACCTTTTTCTTTTTGTATAGAATTGGGGACCTGGAAATGTTCTGGAGTCCATTTTGACGTATAAATAAACGGTCATACAATTTTCGAAACCTTGTTTTCCCCACTTTAAATTGCTTTTGACGTGACGAAGTTACGTTGTATTGCTCTAGTTTCCAAAAAAGTTGAAAAATGAATTTTTTAAAAATTCATCTGCGTTTCATTGAATTGTTACTCGCTGGGTATAAGAGCTATGATTAAAATAATAGTATGACCATAAAGGTTAATTCCTTGACTATATTAAAAAAACAAAAAAAAAAATTTAATACGGCATAGGGACGTAGTGGGAGCTGCGTAAGCAACGCAACTGAAAATTTGTTACATGGAATTATTACTCGCTGAGTATTAGTGCTAGGATTAAAAATACGATGCGCCAATAAAGGCCTACTAGAAGCCCTCACAACAAAATTAGACAAAAAATTTCTGACATCATGGGGACGCTGAGAGAGCCGTTCAAAGATCGATAACGCAACATTCATGCAGCGGCGTTGCATTGAATTTTTACTCAATGAGTATATAACCTACGATAAAAGTTTAAAAAGGAAAATAAAGTTTTTATACATGGCTTTACGACAAAAATAAAAAAAACATTCCGGCGTCGTCAGGTCGTGAATATAGCAGCTTATGTAACAGAAATGTTGTTAGATTTAACGGATGAATTGTGTATGTGTGTGTTGAAGTTGGCTGACGCAATAGTTTATGATATTTCATCATCCTTGGCAAAAGCAACATGAGTAGATCAATATTGGTTAGAGTAGGACAACACTATGACATACATAGTATGGTGAATACTTCACACATATTACTTTGTTTGGCTGTGTCATTTTCCTTTTTTTTTCATTCTCTAAGTTTTGTGACATGTGACAAGTCGGTGCTCGCTTAAAATAATAAATAATAAAAAGGAAAATTAAATCAAAAGTGTTTTACTTACATATGGGAAATAATCTACAGGTTATGGGCCCAGTTTAAATTCTGCCATTGAAAGTTAAAGGGAAAATTAAAAGAATAACAATTAAGACAATGGAAAAAGGCAAAAGAAATATCAAGCCCTTTGATGGGGAAAGGTACTCGATCTGGAAGTTTCGTGTCCGTGCAGTTCTGAGTGAAATAGATGCCTTGCAAGTGATTGATTCAGAAGTTCCAGAAAAAATTACAGCAGAATGGGCGAAAATGGAAAGAGCTGCAAAAAGTATTATAATTGAATACTTAAGTGACACATTTCTTGGCTTTGCGGAAAGCGACTGCAATGCAAAACAGATTTTTGCAAATTTGGATGCCGTTTACGAAAGAAAAAGCTTGGCATCGCAGTTGTCTGTACGTAAACAGCTCTTAAGCTTAAAATTGAAAGGAGAGTGTCAGCTTGTGAACCATTTCAATGTCTTTGATGAATTGGTGAATGAACTCCTGGCTGCCGGAGCAAAAATTGATGAAATGGACAAGGTGTCTCATTTGTTGCTATCGTTGCCATCGTCATATGACGGAATTATTACGGCAATTGAGACATTGTCTGAGCAAAATTTGACATTGGCTTTTGTTAAGAATCGACTGCTCGACCATGAAATAAAATTGAAGAATGTCAGTAAAGACACGAGTGCAAAAGTTTTGCAGGCCGTGAATGTAAATAACCAAAATGAGCCTAGGAACAGAACATATGGTGTGAAGGGCAGATCTAGATTCAAATCAACTAAGCCACATTTAAAAAGCCAGATCAAATGTCATCATTGTGGTAAACAAGGGCATATAAAAAGAAATTGTTTTGCGTACAAGAGAACATCAGACAACAGAAGTCAAGAAAATCATAAACAAGCCCAAATGGCAGCTGTTCAGTTGGATAGAGGCTTCGCATTCATGTTAAGACGTTATCCAATCTATTCAAAAGAGGGAAATATTTATTTTTTGCTAGACTCAGGAGCATCAGATCACATAATTAAAGATGAAACCCTGTATGCTGACTGTATCAACCTCGATCCACCGGTCAAAATAGCAGTGGCGAAAATGGGCGAATACATTTATGCGCAAAAGAAGGGCATTGTGAAACTATGCAACAATTTTTCAGATAACATCACATTGCTGGATGTCCTCTTTTGTCCAGATGTTCCAGAAAATCTAATTTCGGTCAAACGCATGCAGGATGCTGGAATGACAGTTGAATTCCATCCAGGAGGTGTCAATATTAGTAAGGAAAAGGAAATAATTATGGATGGTAAATATAGAAACAATGTACCTATCATTGAATTTATGGTATGTAACAAAATTAGTATGTCTAATGCTTTAAAAATTAATGGGTATCGATTGTGGCATGAGAGGTTGGGGCATATTAGTAAGGCGAAATTTTTGGAAATAAAAACAAGAAATATGTTTGAAGACATTGATCTCATAAGCAATGTTCTGCCAGATAATGATTTATGTGAAGCATGTATAAACGGAAAACAATCAAGACTTCGTTTCGAAAAATTTAAAAATAAAGACTATATAAACAGACCTTTATATGTTGTCCACTCTGATGTCTGTGGTCCAATAACCCCTACAACAATTGATGGTAAAAATTATTACGTGATTTTTATTGATCAATATACTCATTATTGTGTGACTTATTTAATTTCCCATAAGTCTGAAGTCTTTGCAATGTTTAGGGACTTTGTGGCAAAGAGTGAAGCCCATTTCAATTTGAAAATTGTTCAATTCTATATTGATAACGGTGGGGAGTACTTATCTAATGAAATGCGAGACTACTGTGTTCAGAAAGGAATTACTTACCATCTGACAGTTCCACACACTCCACAATTAAATGGTGTATCCGAAAGGATGAATAGAACCATTACAGAAAAAGCTCGTGCAATGGTTAGTGGAGCCAAATTACAAAAAACTTTCTGGGGTGAAGCGGTATTGACCGCAACATATTTAATTAACAGAAGTCCCAGTGTTGCATTAAAGGAACATTTAAAAACCCCATATGAAATGTGGCATAATAGAAAGCCAAATCTTAAATATCTAAAAGTTTTTGGTTCAACAGTGTATGTCCATGATAAGTCAAGAAAAAGAAAGTTTGATGAAAAATCATGGAAAGGTATACTTGTTGGGTATGAGCCGAATGGATTGAAAATATGGGATGTGGAGGCCAGAAAATTTACAATAGCTAGAGACGTTATTGTTGATGAGAAAAATATGACGAATTCTAGATCTGAAATGAACAATAAATTTTGTAAAGATGATTTCCTGAATGAGAGTACGGAATGTGTTCAATCAGATTTCCGGAATGAGAGTACGGAATGTGTTCAATCAAATATCCTGAAAGAGAGTAAGGAATATTTCCCGAATGAGAGTACGGAATGTCCTCAGTCCAATGTCCCGAATGAAAGTACGGTTACTGGATCTGATGAATTAAGACAAATTGAACAGCCTAGTGAAGATCTACCTATAAGGGAGAATATCAATCCATTCGAGAAAACTGTTGAAAATTCAAATGAAATTAATGAAAGTTATAATGAATTAACGCAATCATGTGCTGAAATCAGAAGAAGTGAGCGAATAAAAGAGAGACCACAGGTATCATATAAGGACCTAATTGAGAATTGCATAATGAATGCAAATGCTTTGTTAAATACTATTCCAAATTCATTTAATGAAATCAAAGATAGAAATGATAGAGTACAGTGGGAAGAAGCCATTAAAGAAGAGCTAGATTCACATTTTTTTAACAAAACTTGGTCCTTAGTAAAAAAACCTGAAGCCAAGAATATAGTTGATTGTAAATGGGTATTTACAATAAAACATGATGAGTTTGGCAGGCCGGTTAAATATAAAGCAAGGCTAGTTGCTCGTGGGTTTACTCAAGAGTATTTAGTAGATTATGATGAAACTTTTGCTCCAGTGGCAAGAATTGCAAGTTTCCGAATTTTGATATCTTTCTCAAACCATTTTAACTTAAAAGTCCATCATATGGATGTTAAGACAGCCTTCTTAAATGGTACACTTCAAGAGGAAATATATATGCATATACCACAAGGATTATCAGGTGGTAATGATGAAGTCTGTAAGTTAAATAAAGCCATTTACGGGCTTAAACAGGCAGCTAGATGTTGGTTTGAGGTTTTTGAGCAAACTATGAAAGAAATTGGTTTTGAAAATTCATCAGTTGATCGTTGCATTTATGTTCTTGATAAAGGTGACACCTTAAAGAACATATATGTCTTATTATATGTAGACGATTTAGTAATATCAACATCGAGTTATAGATAATTTCCCTATTATATTTTGGCTTTTAAGCGAGCCACGCTGATAACTAAGGCCTCAAGGCCGCTCTGATTATATTCGAAATTAAAAAGACAGCCTTCGCTTAACTCAATGACTCCTTTATTTTTCAAATTTGCTTGCTTAAATACTAAATTTACAACATGTTCTTATATCTAAGACACACCCCATTTCCAGTTATTCTTCCAATTATATTTTTGTAACCAATCATAAACAAAGTTAAGACTTGTATTTTCTCAAGTCACATATTAAAAATCACAATGCTTCCTTTTTACTCTGATTGATTCTATATTGGCTTCTCAGAATTAAGAAATTCCAATTTAGAAATTAATCGTTTCATCAGATGCGCTACTTTAACATGTTACTCATGAATATGCATATCGACACATTCCCTCACATGCTGACCATGTGCACACTGCAATATGATCTTGTCTTTTTTATTTCCAACATAAGTGAACGCTCGCGCTAAACCAAATTTGTAATTTATGAATCATTCTTCTTTAATTGTCACTATTTTTGTCGTCGCCAAATTAGATCAGATTACATTCACATGTGCTCAGCATTTCATATTTTGAGACAAGGTGGTCTAAATTTGTTTTATTGTTTTGTTTTATTTGTTTATTTGTTTAATTTGGTTGTGTACACACAACACCCTCACCCTTTAAAAAAAAATGATTTTGTTATTTTTAAATGACAAAATTATTTTATGATAATTGATAATATTAAGATTCTACATATTTCTAGCTTTTATTAAGTTGTTATTATGTACTTCTTTTTCTCTATTATCTATTTTAATAGTACTGTTAGGTCCATTTTGAGATATAATTTCAAAAGGGCCTTTGAAAGGTTTATCTAATTTTTTCTTATTCTCTACTTTTAAATATACATAATCTCCTATTTTAAAATTAGCTTTATTAATATATTTTTGCTTTTTTAACGTATTTTGCTTATTTTCTAATAAATTTTCTTTTGCTTTCATATGTGCATATTTTAATTTAATTTTAAATTCATTAATATAGTTTTCTAAATTATAAAATTTTTCTTCATTGTTTGCAATTTCACATGGTAAGGTACATAATTTTCCATATACTAATTCAAATGGTGTGTATTGCGTTATGCTATGCGGAGTTGTATTATATGAATATGTATAATAAGGTAACAATTCATCCCAGTTGTCTTTTCCGTCCATTGTCATTAGAAAATCGTTTAAAACTCTATGGTTTCTTTCTACTGTTCCTAAAGTTTCATGATGATATGGTGTTGATGTGGTTTTATCTATGTTCAACATTTTGCATATATTTACTAATAATTCGTTCGTGAATTCAGTACCTTTATCTGTTTTTAATTTTCTAAAACAACCATATTTTAGTATGAATCTTTCTACTATTGTTTTTGCAACACTTACTGCATCTTTTGTAAAAAGTGGAAAAGCTTCTACAAATTTTGTTAGTTCACATTGAATAGTAAGTATGTATCTATATGCATTAGATGGTCTAAGCGGACCTACTGTATCTATTGTGACAACATCGAACGATGTGTTTGGTGTTTCTGTTATAGTTAATCTTTCTTTTGTGTACCTAGTGATTTTTACTTGATTACAAATGTCACATTTGTTAATATATTCCTTAACCATTTTATTCATACCTTTCCAAACGTACTTCTGTTTTAGTTTGGCTATGCTTCTTCTTATACCGCAGTGTCCTGCAGTTTTTGTATCGTGATTATCTCTTATTAATTTCTTCATGTCTTCTATTTTCTCAATTCTTTTCGGTGGAGTATATAATATTATGTCTAGACAATTCTCTTTATTATTTTCTTCTAACTCATTAAATATTTGTTTAAACTTGTGCACAGATATATCTTTAAATATTCTATCATTCTTTGCTAGCGCTAATTTCTTCAGCTTTTCATGTTTTGTATAAGATAACAATTTTTTCAAAATCAATTTTAATTCTGATAATGTCTTATGATTGTATCTAACATGTACTATATTATTGAATTTATATATTTCACAAGTGTGGCCTTTATTAATTTCTTTTGCATGTTCACATTTTAACTTCTGCACTCCTCTGGTGTCAGATATTGATATACACTCCCATATATGAAGATGATCAGTCTTCAATGGTGAAGTGTCCGCGGATATTTCATTTAATTCCTTACTTGTTTTCTTATTCTTATTATTTTCATTTACTCCATTAATTGCTTTCTTATTCTTCATTGCTCTCGTTAGTGCACTTATATTATTTACCGGTATCATTTCTTTTAATTTTTCAGAATTTAACTCTATTCTAGATAACGCGTCAGCATTTGTATTCATGCTACCTTGTTTAAATATAATATCGAAATCATAATCCATTAAATCTACTCTTATTCTTGTTAATCTTGAAGATGGGTCCTTATGAGTAAATAAACTAACTAGTGGTCTATGGTCTGTATACACTTTAAATCTTCTTCCATACAAATATGGTCTGAAATGATTTATTCCCCAATGTATTGCTAATAATTCTTTTTCTATTACTGCTTTATTTACCTCATGTTTGTTGAGTGATTTACTCGCAAATGCTATTGGTCTATCACTTCCTATTTCTCCCTGAGAAAGAACAGCTCCTAGTGCATAATTTGAAGCATCAGTTGTCAAGATAAAAGGTTTTGAAAAGTCTGGGTAGCTTAATACTGGTGGTGACATCAGTTTTTGTTTTAAATTTTCAAAAGAATTCTGGCAACTCTGTGACCAGCTAAAAATTACATTCTTCTTTAATAATTGATTTAATGGTTTTGCTATATCAGCAAAATTTTTAATAAAACGTCTGTAATAATTACAGAAAGCTACAAATCTACGTACTTCATCCGCGTCTGTTGGTATTGGATAATTTTCTATTACTTTATATTTGCTAGGATCCGTAGTTACACCTTGATCCGTTATGAGGTGTCCAAGATAAACTACTTCTGGTCTTAAGAAATTGCATTTACCTGGATTCAATTTTAAATTATATTTACGTAATCTTTTAAAAACTTCTATCAAATTTTTATTATGTTCTTTTAAACTTGAGCCAAAAACTATTATATCATCAACATATAAAAATGCTGAGGCTTGCAAACCACTTAGTGCGAGTGAAAGCATTCTCTGAAAACTATTCGTTGAAATTTTTAAACCAAAAGGTAAACGTTTGAATTGAAAATGACCTGAATCAGTCGAAAAAGCTGTTAATGGCCTTGATTTTGGGTGTAGCGGAATTTGATGAAATGAACTTGTCATATCTAATGTTGAGAAAAACTTTGCTTTGCCTAACTTGTCAAGAACATCTTCAAGTCTAGTTAATGGGAATTTGTCATCCACAATTTTTTTATTCAAAGATCTGTAGTCAACTACTAGCCTCCATTTCTTCTCTTCACCCGTGCTCTTCTTCGGAACTATTAACAGAGGTGAATTATATGGACTAACGGAAGGTTCAACTATGTCTTCATCTAATAGCTTATCAACTTGTTTTTTTATTTCCTGTAAATTAGAATGTGGTATTCTATAATTTTTAATGTATACCGGTGACTTATCAACTGTTGTAATTTTTTGTTCATAAAAATTATTTTTCGTTAAAATCTCGCCTTCCATATAAAAAATGTTTTGATAATCACTACAAAGTTCTAATATTGATTCTTTTGCTTGCTTATCTAGATTATCTATCTTAATTTCCTTGAGAATTTTTTGAAACCTATACTCATCTGGTAAGCTGTTCTTATAATGAAATATTTCATAATTTTTCATGTTTTCTGTACCCAGCGTCAATTTTGGTACAAAAATCTCATCCGGTGTTGTATTTAGAAATTGTACATGCTTAACTCCTAGTGCTGGAATTATCGTGTTTGCTACAAACACTCCTTTACTAATTTCTTTACCACAAACTATGCTTTCTTCAACTACATCTATATTCACAGCTATTACTGACTCTGCTCTTGGGGGAATTTTTAAGTTTTTAACAGTTATTATTTGCGTGTTCATTGGTATTACAAACTCTTCTTCATCTGCCGCAATTGTTAGTGTATACGTCTCATAATCTATTTTACAATTATTCTTTATAAGAAAATCTCTACCTAAAATCCCATCTGATAACAAGTTTATATTTTCATCTACTATATGAAATTGATGTGCTAAAATCCTATCCTCCCATTTTAATTTAATATTTGAGCTTCCTAATGAATGTGTTGTTTCACTAGTTATTCCATTTATCTTACATATATCATTATCGTTTATATAATCATTTAAAATGTAATTTTTTAATAAGGAGATGTCTGCTCCAGTATCTACTAGTAACGTTACTATATTATTACCTATCTTAACACTAACATAATTTGATATCTCATTTGATCGAGTTACATTTATAATTCTATATTTTTTATTTTCTCTCCGCTTCTTATGTAAGAGTTCCCCAGTCTCCGGATACCGGGGGCTTCTTAGTTTCCCTGGTTGTTGGTCCTATTGTTATTATTATTGTATCTATGCCCATTATTATTATTCGCTCTATTGTTATTACCTCTAAGATTATTGTGCACACCTCTACTATAGCTATTATTTATATTATTGCCGTAACCTCTATTGTTATTATTATTCTTATTTCTGTCTTGAATGAAATTCCGGTTAAAGTTTCCATTACTAAAATTCTTATTATGAAAATGATTCTGCCTGTTTTGATTAAAATGTCCTCGACCTCTTGGAAATCTGTTAAAATGCATTACTCTACTGTTATTTGTCGTATCGACCTCTGTAGCTACCCTGATTGCATCACCTAATGTTGTTGGGCGAGCTGCCAAAACGACTGACTTAAAAGGTTCAACTAACCCATTCTTGAACGTTGTCATTCCTATTTGATCGTTCAGCCTTATTATTAATTCACGGTGCTCTTCACCTTGCTCATTTATCTGCAACTCATTCAATGCTGCTAACAGATTTTCTATCTTAGATGCAAATGCTGTGATTTCCAAATTTCCTTGATACATCTTGGTTAAATCATGATGCAATGTTGAAACTGTCTTTTTCGTTTTGAATGTTTTTTGTAGTATGATTTTTAATGTTTCTAAAGTCTCAGGTTTTGTTTCACTTAGTATTCTGTTTTTTACATTTTCTGATAATTTTGTGGCTAGTATAAACTTAATTAGTGTTTTTTGTTGTGGATCATCTTTTAAAGTATCATGATAAAATTCAATTAACCCTATATAATTGTTTAAATCTCGAAAGTCTCCTTGAAACTCAGGAATCAACTTAGAAGCAGTTACTAAATCAAATGAAGCCATTGTGGTTGTTAAATTTTCCTCTTTTGATTTTAAGAATGATTTTATTTTTTTTGTTATTTGATCAAAATTATGCTTCTCTTGATCCTCAATTATTTGCAGTCTTAAATTTTTTAAGTCAAGTAAAGTCTTTGTTATGAATTCAGTTGTATACGTCCTATTTGGGCTCTTTTTTAACTTCACAAGTATTTGCAAAGCATATTCACTCTCCATTTATATTATTTATGCGCATTTGTTACAAATTATTCTTGATTCTTTTAAATGAAAGCCATTTTTGCCAATTTTCAGTTCGCAAATAGTACATCTGAAGCAATTGAAATGAAAGCTATTTTTCTTGTAAGATAAATATCTTACTTTTCCAATATCAATAATTTTTCGTTTACATTTATAGCAGTGTTCGCTAAAAAGGATTCCAAAACATCCTTGGTAAAAGCATGTTGTAGCAAATTCTGACATTGTTATATCTATAATTACTTTTTTTTTTTTTTTTTTTGTCTTTAATTATATATTTTCAATTACTGATAAAAGTATTTTGTTCTTAACATAATTTTTAAAATAAGAATATATTTTATATAATGCAACAGAAATTATTATTATCAAAAGAGCTGTTATGATATTTATCTGTTTATCCTTTTCTGAACGTATGCTTTAAAATATTGATTTATTCTATATGCTATGTATATAAATATGCAAATAATGATTATTGTTGATAGAATGGTTAGTGTTGTCTGCTGAATCTCGGTTTTTGTTACAGCTGATCCTAGATTATTTTCAATGTTCTCATTGATTGTAATGGTTTCCTTGCTCTTCTGGTCAAGCATCGTGAGTTGTCTGTAGACTTCTGTAATATTTGGTATCATGTAGTTCTTCTTTTGCTTTGATCAGTTCAGCTATCAGTTTCTTCTTGTTTTCACCTGACGCCAGATGGATCACGCGGTATAGCTCACCAAGCTTTCTTCTCAAGTTTACTGCTTTGCCTCCTCTCGACTTCTTTCTATGTTTATCCTCTTCTTGCTGTGTCCTTTTGCACTGTCTTTGCTGGTATTGCTCCAGTGTGAGTGGCTTTGGTCCAGCTGTCAATGGTGTCGGAATATATATCTGTGGAACTGTATTGCCTTGCGCTACATGTTCTGGTACATATTCAACTTCTACAAATGTTGCTGGTTGGTTCAACTGCTCGAATAGCTCATCTAACCCTACTCTTGAGTATGACATTAGGCTTTATATTATGTTAGGTTTTATATTTGTCGCAAGAACGGTGTCCGCAGGATCGCCATGTTATAGATAATTTCCCTATTATATTTTGGCTTTTAAGCGAGCCACGCTGATAACTAAGGCCTCAAGGCCGCTCTGATTATATTCGAAATTAAAAAGACAGCCTTCGCTTAACTCAATGACTCCTTTATTTTTCAAATTTGCTTGCTTAAATACTAAATTTACAACATGTTCTTATATCTAAGACACACCCCATTTCCAGTTATTCTTCCAATTATATTTTTGTAACCAATCATAAACAAAGTTAAGACTTGCATTTTCTCAAGTCACATATTAAAAATCACAATGCTTCCTTTTTACTCTGATTGATTCTATATTGGCTTCTCAGAATTAAGAAATTCCAATTTAGAAATTAATCGTTTCATCAGATGCGCTACTTTAACATGTTACTCATGAATATGCATATCGACACATTCCCTCACATGCTGACCATGTGCACACTGCAATATGATCTTGTCTTTTTTATTTCCAACATAAGTGAACGCTCGCGCTAAACCAAATTTGTAATTTATGAATCATTCTTCTTTAATTGTCACTATTTTTGTCGTCGCCAAATTAGATCAGATTACATTCACATGTGCTCAGCATTTCATATTTTGAGACAAGGTGGTCTAAATTTGTTTTATTGTTTTGTTTTATTTGTTTATTTGTTTAATTTGGTTGTGTACACACAACAATGGAGACTATGAATAACTTCAAATTTTATTTAAGAGGGAAATTTAGAATGACCGATTTACAAGAGATCCGATATTTCATAGGAATAAAAATAGATAGAGAAGAGAATAAGGTTCATCTTAGCCAATCGGCCTACATTGAGAACGTGCTAAGAAAATTCAAAATGGATGAATGCAATCCAGTTAGCTCTCCACTTCCTAGCACATTGAATTATGAAGCAATGAATTCAGATATTAGATGTGACGCACCATGTCAAAGTGCGATTGGTTGTTTAATGTACATAATGTTATGTACTCGACCAGATCTAAGCACTGCAGTAAATATTTTGAGTCGTTATAGCAATAAGAACAACGAAGAACTATGGCAATGTTTAAAGAGGGTTCTTAGATACCTTAAGGGATCTGCAGATTCAAAATATAATGAACATTTAATTGGCTATGTAGATTCTGACTGGGGAGGATGCAAAAATGATAGAAAAAGCACAACTGGTTATTTATTTAAAATGTTTGATACAGACCTAATTTGTTGGAACACAAGAAAGCAAGCTTCTGTTGCAGCGTCATCAACTGAAGCAGAGTACATGGCATTGTTTGAAGCAGTTAGAGAAGCCTTATGGCTAAAATCATTATTGAAAAGTTTGAGAATTAATTTGAATGAACCTATAAAGATTTTTGAAGATAATCAAGGTTGTATAAGCATAGCTAATAATCCCTCATGTCACAAGCGGTCGAAACACATTGACATCAAATATCATTTTTCCAGAGAACAAATTGAGAATAAACTAATTAAAATTTTGTATATATCCACAGATAAACAAATTGCTGATATTTTGACAAAACCTTTGGCGAAACCTAGATTTGTCGACTTAAGATCTCAGTTGGGTCTAAACTTTTAATTTTATATATACGTATATGTATATGTACATGTATTTGAAGATTAATTTGAATAATTTTTTTTTGTTTTTTTTTTTTTTCTATTGAAATATTTAAATTGAATTTTAGCTTTTATGTTTATGAACTGATAATATATCGACAACATTTAAAGTTATAAATTAATATCTAGTCCTAATTTAACGATGGATAAATTGAATTTAATCCTTATTTTTTTTATGTAATTGCCTGAATTTGTGTTATTTAATTTATATTGGTCTGATTGGGTTTTTCTGGGTTTTTCCCAATCCTAGCAACAAATGTTGGATCAAAATATGTTATACTCCCCAGAAGGCTCGGCTTGTCAGATTAGCTATTATTGTTTTATAATTTAAAATTAATCTAATCATGATCTACATACATGTTTCTTTTGAGGAGGTGTGTTAGATTTAACGGATGAATTGTGTATGTGTGTGTTGAAGTTGGCTGACGCAATAGTTTATGATATTTCATCATCCTTGGCAAAAGCAACATGAGTAGATCAATATTGGTTAGAGTAGGACAACACTATGACATACATAGTATGGTGAATACTTCACACATATTACTTTGTTTGGCTGTGTCATTTTCCTTTTTTTTTTCATTCTCTAAGTTTTGTGACATGTGACAAGTCGGTGCTCGCTTAAAATAATAAATAATAAAAAGGAAAATTAAATCAAAAGTGTTTTACTTACATATGGGAAATAATCTACAAATGTAATATCGTTGCATGGAATTATTACACACTCAGAAGGAGTGCTACAGTAAATTTTGTTTTACGACATCAGGGATGTGATTACGCTTCACAACTAAATTACAAAAAAAAATTTGTTGTCATGATTTCAGGGATGCAATCACATAATGCAGTAAAAATGCTAAAGCCATGAAAAAACGTTGCATGGATTTTTAACTCTGTGACTACTAGTGCAACGGTAAATTTTAAGGAACGAAAACAAAGGGGAGGTTTTGGGGCATATAACAGAAATAAAAAAAAAATTTGACGGCGTGTCAAACACCCTCAGGGAACCGCCTAATGTGACGCATATGCATCACTTTTGCTGGATTAATTGAAATTAGAGCACAACCAATGGGGAAGCAAAAAAAATCTAAACGAAGAGCACCAAATCCAACAACAACTCCAACACCAACACCAACACCAACACCAACACCAACACCAACACCAACACCAACACCAACACCAACACCAACAACAAAACCAACATCAACACTAACACTAACACCAACACCAACACCAACACCAACACCAACACCAACACCAACACCAACACCAACACCAACACCAACACCAACACCAACACCAACACCAACACCAACACCAACACCAACACCAACACCAATACCAACACCAACACCAACACCAACACCAACACCAACACCAACATCAACACCAATACCAACACCAACATCAACATCAACATCAACATCAACATCCACATCAACATCAACATCAACATCAACATCAACATCAACATCAACATCAACATCAACATCAACATCAACATCAACATCAATATCAACATCAATATCAACATCAACATCAACATCAGCATCAACATCAACATCAACATCAACATCAACATCAACATCCACATCAACATCAATATCAACATCAACATCAACATCAACATCAACATCAACATCAACATCAGCATCAACATCAACATCAACATCAACATTAACATCAACATCAACATCAACATCAATATCAACATCAACATCAACATCAACATCAACATCAACATCAACATTAACATCAACATCAACATCAACATTAACAACAACAGCAAGAAACTTCGTCACGTCAAAACCTACGGGTGTGTCCACGGCACAGCCAACTCTTTTTTTAACTTTTCTGTATTTTCTGTTTTTTATAGGTTTTTAGATTGTATCCACACTAAACTCGTTGAATCAGCGATGCACTGGTTTCAGCCCTTTTTGCCATATCCCGTACTGACATACATTCAATTTTTGGTTATCAAAGTTATTATCGTTTTTTCTAGTTTTGGGTCACTTGGACCTTTTTTTCTTCCACTTTTTGGAAAATCTTGGAGAGAACAGGCATTCCCGTACTTGATAATAATTATGTTTTACACCATTAGCACTAATTTTATAGCGTTTGGCCAACTTCTTTTGTAGAACAGTAATCGTGCACAATTTTTATTTTCGCACGTCATTTTCGATACGAGGCATCGCGAAACTGTAATAAGAATAAGAAAGAAAGTAAGAAGAACAAGGACTGAACTGATCACGCTTTCTAACGGTACTTGTGTTATTTAAAATAAACATACACCCTGCGAGAAAAATATACTTTTCGGCACAGTTCTTAAGAGATGGAGTTTATAGTCATCTCCATAGTTTTAACGATAAATTTTATAACTCTGACGAGGAAAATGTTTCTTTCAATTCTGATTCAGACAATGTGTAATATTTTGATCAATTCTTTATGTTTGTTTATCAAAATAAATCTCTTTTACATTTGAATTTATGTATTTTATGAATATTTATAAAATCGGAGAAGCTTAAAAAAAAATGTTTAAAGAAAATGAATATCATTCCAAAAAGATATAAAAAAATTACTTTTACTTGAAAATTTCTTTTCTTAACTATGAGAATTTTCCTCCCATTGTTGTTTTTGCAACTAAAATCGTTGAACTCATAAGAGATAACTCAACAAATAAAATTAACAGAGTTGCACAAGTATTTATGTGTAGAAAATCAAAATTAAGTTGAAATTGCTTATGTTAAAGTGAAAAATTGCAGAAAAGTACACAAAAGTACCATAATTTATAATGAAATTTTACAAGGAATCGGAGTTTTTAATAAAAAATGCAGGTTGTCAAATTTTTTTTTTAATTCACTTAAAACTTAACCCTTTTTTCGGCCAAGGCCATTTTTTATCAAAAAAATTAATATCGTTCAAAACACATATCGTTAGGACCCTAAAGAATACTTTTTAGCTTTCAAAACAATTTTGCAATTTTCCGGAGGGCGCACAGTGCGCTTTTTTAATTTTAGGATGACATTTGCAATTATCTCAAAAACTATAAAAGCTAGTCATGAAATTTTGTACCAATACTTTTTATACCAAATAAAGTTATTTGACCATATTATAATTATAGGTCAACTGCCACGCCCTCTTCCCATACAAGGCCTCTTTATATGGGAAGTATGCATTCTTCCATGTATAACGCAGATAAACAGACATCTCCGGTACAAACATATATTATGCTCTTGATCAACTTCATCTCCTGTGTTCATTTAGCCGTGTCCGACTGTCCGTTCGTCCATCCGTATGTCCGTCTGTGCTAAAATTACGATTACGGACAAATAGAGAAATCTAAGCGAATGCAACTTGGTGTGTATATTACGCTTGTCAATACATTGCTTAGTATTGAAAATAAGCATGGTCGGTCAAAGACCACGAATACCTCCCATATAACATTCATGTATATAATGGTTTAAAATGGCATAACTTTCGATTCGTGCAGTGCATTTCATTGATATTTGGTAGGTTGCTTAATATCATGATTAAAAATTACACTACCAAAAGTGGGCGTGATCCGCCCACTTTTATATTAACCTCCAAAAATGATTCTGTATCTTTAAAATAAAATAGATTAAAAAATTTAATTTAAAAAAAAAACAATTTCTTTGCTAGTAAGAAATGATCTTCCAATGGGCTGAAGTTAAAATACCCCCAGGGTCGAACCAAAGTACATATATTCAAAGTTTTAAGCAGACAATAAAAATGTTTATCTGTTTCAAACATTTTCGTCATAGTTTTACAGGAAAATATTCGCTTTTGTTTTTTAAACTAAGTCACTTTGTATGGTAGGTAGGCGTGGTTTCATACTCAGAGTGCATATTAAATATTTAAGCTTATTTGTAAAAATTCAAGTCCATGTATTAATTTTTGTGGAATTTAAAGAGATTTTACCTCTTTAATAAAGTCACTTTGTATGGGAGGTAGGCGTTGTTTTTATCCGATTCGGTTGAATTTCATCCTCTGAGTTTATATTATATATATTTAACCTCATATGCGAAATTTCAAGTACATACATACATTAATTTTTGTGGAATTCTAAGAGATTTTACCGTTTTGATAAAGTCACTTTATATGGGAGGTAAGCGTGGTTTTCATCTGATTTGGCTCATTTTTTAACTTGATCTTTATTTTTTATATGCAAGCTTAAATATTGAATTTCGTGATGATAGCTTGCAAATTACGGCTGTAATCGTCTTGAAAATAAGTGCATTTTAGGGCAAAAATTGATTTTTAAGACTTTCTTTTGAAATTAAGTGGTTTTTCTTAGTGGCAGCTAGAAGCAGCAGGTTTTTACAGAAATAGTAGGTAGAAGTACTATATTTTATGATAGCTATAGCCTTTGACTTTAATAATGCTATATTTACTAGATATTGACGTGACGAAGTTACGTTGTACTGCTGTAGTTTCCAAAAAAGTTGAAAAATGCATTTTTTAAAAATTCATCTGCGTTTCATTGAATTGTTACTCGCTGGGTATAAGAGCTATGATTAAAAAAAGTATGACCATAAAGGTTAATTCTTTGACTATATTAAAAAACAAAAAAAAAATTTAATACTGCATAGGGACGTAGTGGGAGCTACGTAAGCAACGCAACTGAAAATTTGTTACATGGAATTATTACTCGCTGAGTATTAGTGCTATGGTTAAAAATACGATACGTCAATAAAGGTCTACTGGAAGCCCTCACAACAAAATTAGACAAAAAATTTCTGACATCTTGGGACGCTGAGAGAGCCGCTCAAAGATCGATAACGCAACATTCATGCAGCGGCGTTGCATTGAATTTTTACTCAATGAGTATATAACCTACGATAAAAGTTTAAAAAGGAAAATAAAGTTTTTATACATGGCTTTACGACAAAAATAAAAAAAAATTCCGCCGTCGTCACGTCGTGAATATAGCAGCTTATGTAACAGAAATGTAATATGGTTGCATGGAATTATTACTCACTCAGGAGGAGTGCTACAGTAAATTTTGTTTGACGACAGCAGGGATGTGTTATTACGCGTCACAAGTAAATTACAAAAAAAATTTTGTTGTCATGATTTCAGGGATGCAATCACATAATGCAGTAAAAATGCTACAGCCATAAAAAAACGTTGCATGGATTTTTAACTCTGTGACTACTGGTGAAACGGTAAATTTTAAGGAACGAAAACAAAGGTAAGGTCTTCGGGCATATGACAAAAATAAAAAAAAAATTTTGACGGCGTGTCAAAAACCCTCAGGGAACCGCCTAATGTGACGCATATGCATCACTTTTGCTGGAATAATTGAAATTAGACCACAACCAATGGGGAAGCAAAAAAAGCTAAACGAAAAGCACCAACTCCAAATCCAACACCAACACCAACACCAACACCAACACCAACACCAACACCAACACCAACACCAACACCAACACCAACACCAACACCAACACCAACACCAACACCAACACCAACACCAACACCAACACCAACACCAACACCAACACCAACACAAACACCAACATCAACATCAACATCAACATCAACATCAACATCAACATCAACATCAACATCAACATCAACATCAACATCAACATCAACATCAACATCAACATCAACATCAACATCAACATCAACATCAACATCAACATCAACATCAACATCAACATCAACATCAACATCAACATCAACATCAACATCAACATCAACATCAACATCAACGTCAACATCAACATCAACATCAACATAAACATCAACATCAACGTCAACATCAACATCAACATCAACATAAACATCAAGATCAACATCAACATCAACATCAACATCAACATCAACATCAACATCAACATCAACATCAACATCAACATCAACATCAACGTCAACATCAACATCAACATCAAAATCAACATCAACATCAACACCAACATCAACACCAACACCAACACCAACACCCACACCAACACCAACACCAACACCAACACCAACACCAACACCAACACCAATACCAACACCAACACCAACATCAACATCAACATCAAAATCAACATCAACATCAACATCAACATCAACATCAACATCAACATCAACATCAACATCAACATCAAAATCAACATCAACATCGACATCAACATCAACATCGACATCAACATCAACATCAACCTCAACATCAACATCAACATCAACATCAACATCAACATCAACATCAACATAACATCAACATCAACATCAACATCAACATCAACATCAACATCAACATCAACATCAACATTAACAACAACAGCAAGAAACTTCGTCACGTCAAAACCTACGGGTGTGTCCACGGCACAGCCAAGTCTTTTTTTCTACTAAATTTTACTTAAATTTTCATTTCTTGAAAAATTTGCAGTCATGTTTCTACGATTTTTCTATTTTTATTTATTAATATTTTTTATTGTATTTTATAATAAATTGAATGCCGGTTCAGACATAAAAAAATCCAAGAAACAAAATCTTGAAATATACTTTATGCTCGAAGTTATTATTGTTTGAAAATGAGCTTATTTTTGTTAAAAATGTTTCAACTTTGACGAATTTTATAAAAAAAGCCGTACAATACATCAATTTTCCAATATCACATTCATAATATACGTTTTATAATCGGGCGAAAGAAATTACTTTTTTCATGAAACTTAAAAAAAAAACCCAAATGTCATCCTAAAATCGAAAAAAGCGCACTGTGGGGTGGGGGCAGAATGGTCGAATTTTCGACCACTGGCCGGAAGTCGTATCAAAATATGAAATTTATTGAATTGGAAAAGAGGTGATTTCTTAAAGAATTTCTTACAATACAAATACACTTAATTAGTTGTTGTTATAAATATTTTTTACACATACATTTTGAATGACTACAATTACTTATGTGGGCTGTATAATGTGAAGCATTTGGAATGCAAGTGAACGTTGCAGCGCTGGCAAATGTTGATGGTGTGGTTACTGCATTACTTGCAGCGACGATATTTTCCGCCAGGTCAACGAATAATTAAATGGTTGCGAACAGCAGTTCGTGGCAAACCAAGCAGACGATCTTGTTCGTTTTCAATCTACTCATTGGTCTGAGGGTCGCCTTCTTCGGATACGATGAGCAAATAGCGAGTGATTTCACTGCGGAAATTGCTTTCTTTGGCAATAAAGCAGGCTAACTTCCAAGAGTTTGTAACTGCTTTGTTAAGACTGTGGCTGAAGAGAGGCCACCACCACTTTTTGCCACGAATGCCTGCTCGATAATTTGCCACAGCATTATCATGCAAATCGATGCCACCTATATACCGATTATAAGTGTTGATCAAATGTGGTTGTGGCACTGTGTCCGTTTTCTTAGTCTTACGATCGTATCGGCAGGCCCTTTTCATGGGTTCCAAATTTTCGTAGTTTGTGGCTATGGTCATGTCAGCATTGTCGGCCCGTCGAACTAATAATATTTCGTTTGTTTTATCGAATTGATAATCGAAGTCGTCGCGTTTCAATTCTTTGCGGTTTTTCATTACGGCACCGCTCAGCAGACATTGCAAATAATATTACGGAAAAAAGTTATCGAGGTAGGCTCTATGCTTTTCAGGATTTTCGACATCTTCGATCGAAAGATGAGTATATCATATATAATATCGCTCGTTTTCTTCAATAACGTTGTAATCCAAAAAACATAAAAATTGAGTTAATTACACAGCAACATTCGTGTTACCATGATCTATGCTGTGTACAATTTTGGTAACGATATCTTCTTTAATTTTTGCAGGAGAGTAGAATTTGTGATTCATTCACCTCAATATATTTCCGATTAGATTCTATTATTATCGATAATATCGAGTTTTTTTGTCACTTTGTATTGATTAAACCATGTATATTACAGTAGTACTTGTATGTTTGATGTTTTGTTCATATTTTGAAAATAGTGAATTAATTGCCTTTGTC
Source organism: Pherbina coryleti (assembly GCA_943735915.1). Classification (NCBI taxonomy): domain Eukaryota; kingdom Metazoa; phylum Arthropoda; class Insecta; order Diptera; family Sciomyzidae; genus Pherbina; species Pherbina coryleti. The sequence continues at coordinate 65,765,132 of OX030948.1, forward strand.
TGTTCAAAACTTAAAATGTTTCTCCTGAAAAATTTAATTTTTGGAGTTATTACGTTATTGTAGAAAACGAGCGATATGATATACACTGTATATTATACAGTGTGCGCTAAAACATATGCATGGACTTGAGCCCATCACGGTTTCTTTAATAAGAACGACAAGAACATATAGAATGCAACTTAAATTATTTATTTATTGATTTATGACCTTAATAAACTAAATCCAAAAAAAATCTAACAAAATTTGTTGCTAACAATAAAAAAATAAAAAATAACGGTATAACACAGCTTCTTGCTAGTGACAAAACATAAGCACATTTTCAGTTTTCTTACAAAATTAATTAATTTCACTAATATTTAGTGGCGTAACCATTATTTTTGAGAACTTCTTCGCATCTGCGTGGCATGGACTCTATTAAATTTAATAATATGTCTCCAGAAATTGCACTCCATGCAATTTCCACTTTTCGAAAGAGTTCATCACAATTTTTACAATAATCGCGATTTATTTTGCGATCTACAATATCCCATAGATTTTCTATGGGATTGAGATCTGGCAATTGTGCTGGCCACTTCAAAGTTTCAATCTTGTTTACAACGAACCACTCTTTCACACATTTTGCTGTGTGTTTGGGGTCGTTGTCATGTTGAAAGATCCACTTTAGTGGCATTTCCTCCTCTGCGTGTGGCAGCATAACATTTTCAAGGATATCTTTATACATGCATCGATCCATTATGCCATTTATTTTATGAATCGGCCCGATCCCATTGCCAAAAAAACAACCCCAGACCAATATATTGCCTCCGCCATGTATGACAGTCCCTTGAGTATAACGAGGATTTAGACGTTGGCCCTTAGGTCAGCGTACAAGTCTAAATCCAGCGGAGAATTTGAGATTGTACTTGGACTCATCAGAGAAAAGTACGGTCTTCCATTTGGTTGTACTCCAGTCCAAGTGCTGCTTCGCAAATTCAATTTTAGCACGTCTATTTTTCACAGAAATAAATGGCTTTTTTGCGCTCCGGTACGATTTAAGTCCACCTTCAACAGCTCTTCTTTGGATCGACCGTGTTGAAATTTTTAGCTGTAATTCATTTGCTATGGACCTTGCCGATACAAAGGGATTCTTTCTTATCAATCACAGTATTGCCTGGTCGTCTCGTTTGCTGGTTTGCCGCGGCCGACCACCTTTATTTATGGAAGTCAACGACCCTAAAGACCGAAAACGGCTGATAATTCGGGAAATTACGCTATGATGTATTTAAAATTTTCTTGCAATTGATGTTACCGATTCCCCATTATTATAATCTTTTATAATTTTTTCTTTTAATTGCTCCGAATACTTATTATTTCTCTTATTTTCAAAAACAAACCATCAAAAATAAACGACGCCTTCGGATGATCAGAATGAAATAAAAACACATGCAAATTCTCTCTACCTATTGTTAAAATGTTATAAAAAACACTTGTTGTTGTTAAACTGCACTTGTTGTTGGTAATCTTTTACAACAACTACAATATGCCAGTTTTTTTGATTTCGTGCATATGTTTTGTCGTTGCTGAAAACCAACGGTGTAAATGGAATCTCATGGTATCATGATAACCAATATTTTTCTTTTCGCCTTATGTGTTCTGTTTTTTGTAGGGTCTCTAAACGTTACTAAGGATCTCTAAACGTCTAAAAATTAGAATATATAACATCCCCATTATTTTTTTATTGATAATAGGCTTTATTGTAGTGTGAACAAGTTCGTGCATATGTTTTGTCGCACACTGTATATATAAAGATAATATATCGTTTCCGGCCAATGGTCGATTTTTCGACCACTCACTTTGGTGGTCATCAATATACAATAAATGGCCAGGCAATGAACGTTTTGTAAAGTTTGAAACTTTTGCATGAATTCCGCATCATTTGATGTTTAATTTTATTAATTTGAATATTAATTCTAATTTAATTAAAAAATGTCCAAAAAAGGTGTTCATATAAATTTAGGTATGCACCAGGTGCAAACAAGCCAATCTTAGCGACTTATAAATACTTTGAAAGCCAATGAAGCAAGCTTTATTTTGACACCTTGCCTGTCGCGATGTCTGCACAGAAGGAAAGTAGAATTTTTTGAAATAAGGTGAAATTTCTAGGTCCTAAAATCGACCAGCGGCCAAAAATGGGTTAAAAATAGTGTATTTTTTTCCAAAATTTGCTGGTTTGACAACCAAATATTTCTTTTTGCTATACAAATCTCTACTAGTCTTGCATATCGTTGGAAAGACCATGGATTTATCTTTCTAAAACGCCTTTGCAGAAAGCTTCACTTCAAAAAGTTTCATTTCAAGATCATTTTTAGTGAAACAACCTTCGGAAAACACAAATTTAGTTCATCACTCCCCAGGGGGTAAAAATAGACGCCCACTCTCTATACATTATTTTGCTTTTTTTTACAACCCCTGTAATAAGACAATATTTATCGCTTCTGTTTCTTTTTTCTGTCGAATTTTGTCTCCGAAGGACCTTTCGCTCCATATGAATTTTCAACCAGAAAATGTTCTTCTCAATCAAGAAAATCTTTATTTACAATCACAAAGAGTCGTTTATCAAATCTGAGCACTTAATATAAATATGTTAAAACATGTTTCCTAGAACTAAGATATCCTTTAAAGAATTAGTATAACAAACAAGCAGCAACATTGAGTACTTTGATTAATCTACATACATATACGCTAAATTTAACATTAAAATGAAGAGCAATTGGAACAAGTTCAATATTTAAAGGACACACATGATCATAAGTTGCATCGTTTTTCAATACCTTTGCTAAAATGAAAAAAATAAATAAAATTATAATCATAAAAAACATCGTTTGATTTATAGTCATCATTAGGTTTCCAGTAACAGTTTAGCAAATATCACAATCCAATAATCTTAGCACTTAAGCAGCCTCCTCCTCTTCGACCTCTGCCTCTGGTTGGGCTTTGCGGCTGGGCTGTAAACAAAGATTTCATTTACTGTGAATCATCAACTCAACAAATCTAAGCTTACCTTAGGGTGCATGAGAATAAATGGCAACTCGGCACACAGTTCACCACCTAGTGCACCCAGGAATAGTTTAACCTTGACTGCATAAGAGACAATGATGCCAAAGGCATCGCGAGCTTCCTGACTGGCAATGCTATGGGAGAGAAAGGGAAAATAAGCGTTCACGAGCATTTTCAGCAAGTCAAGACTTACAGTGTGGTTGAGGCCAGCGAGGTGTCCTTGCGTTTAATATCACCCTCTACAGCTATGCCAGCACGATCGCAATTAGCTGCAAGATTAGGCACTAAATACATGATCTTCTGTAGACTGGAACCCGGATTCAAAGGACAACCCTCACTAGTTTCCACAAAAGCGATAGTATTGCGGAACTGTCCGTTTTGGAAGAGCACCACATCGACACCCTGCTGAACCATTGCCTTGATTTTCTTCACGATCTTATTGGAGTTATTACGCACGCACACATTCACCGAAATCTTCTCACCATGATGATAGAGCTGCTTGTCTAGCGTAACTTCCAGCTCTAACTCTCCAGGAGACAGCAAAAAGTCCTTGCGAACTAGAGTGCAGGGTTGTACGCCTTGTTTGGTGGGCGCGTACTGTAGCTTACGGATGCCCAAGTTGATCGTGCTGCGACGATGGGTACGATCACATTCGTTGTCACCGGTGAAAACCTTCACAAAGTACTGCACGCCACAAGGTTGCGTCTCATCGTTGGCCTTTTGCTGCAGCACTACCGAAGCTGGTGAGCTGGGCGGCATATGCATAACAAACGGAAAGGCATTTGAACCCAATTTCTTCAATAGACGCTCTTGCATTTTAGATAGCTCCATGTCTACTTTTTGCTGAGGATGCACTTGCATGGAGCACAGGGTTAATTCCTTCTGAAAGCGTAACCCAATCATTTCATCGTCCTCGCGGCCATAACGAAAGTTGCAAATGAGTTGTACAAAGATTTTGCGATTTTGACGAATGTACTCCTCGTCCAGTACCACGATACCATCTAGAATTGTTATGAAAGGAAAGGAATAAGAAATTAATATTGACACTTTAAAAAAGTTTCTGAAATTTTTTCATAAATTTTATTTGGAAAGAAAAGCAGAAGGAAATTCACAAGATCTCAGTGGTTATTTGCGGCATAAATATTGTAAAAATTCGGTACACGACCAGTTGTGTTTGAAAAGTTGTGCTTAATGCAATTGTCTAAATATAAGGATCAAAATACAGGAGCGGCTGGAATGAAAATTTCTCTTTATATATGTTATCATACATTTTGCTTTAATCAGCTGTACTTTTAGGAATCACCTGTACTCCACCATGTCTGAATTTGGTATTCCTACAAAGCTCATCCGTCTTTGCAGAATGACTCTGAGCAACATCAGAAGTACAGTTAAAATCGGGAAGGACCTCTTCCCTCTATTCCATACCAAACGAGGTTTAAGACAAGGGGACTGCCTATCGTGCGACTTTTTCAACCTAATGATGGAGAAGATCATCCGAGTTGCTGATCTGAAACGTAGTAGTAGTGCAGGTCAGAGCAGCATTCTCGAGATTAGTGATAGAGTCGAGTCGAATGGGTCTTGTAGTGTACGCAGATAAGACAAAATAGTGTCAACAAACAAACATTCCCAGCGTCTTGGAAACCATGTCACTATTGACAACATTTCCTGCGAAGTTGTTAAGGCCTTTGTCTACCTGCGATCGAACGTAAACTCCTTCAACGATGTAAGCATTGAGATAAAACGAATGATAACTCTTGCCAACAGGTATTACTTTGGGCTAAGTAGGCAATTCAGAAACAAAGCGCTCTCTCTACTAACAAAACCTACGATCTATAAGTCACTTGTCATGCCCGTTCTATTATATGCAGCATAAAAATGGACGTTGAGCAGTTCTGATGAAATGACTTTGGGTGCCTTTAAAAGAAAGATCCTTCGAACTATCTTCGGTCCAATCTTCCTTAATGGCGAGTAACGGATTTGATGGAACCATGAGCTATATGACCTGTACGCCGATATTAACACAGTTAAGCGAATAAAAATCAAGCGGCTGTTCTGGCTTGGTCATGCTGAGCGAAGGGAAAACGACTCTCTAACGAAGAAAATATTTGATTTGGTGCCCGGTGGGGGTCAACGCAGAAGAAGAAGCCCATATCTTCATTGAAAGGACCAAGTGTTGAAGAACCTGACTATGCTTGGTTTTGCAACTGGCGCCAGCAAGCGCAAAACAGAAATGGTGGCTCAAATTCTTAGACGAGGCCAAAACCGAGCAACGGTTGTAAGCGAGACATAAATAAGAAAGTATGTAAATATTTACTTATGTAGCAGTGATGGAGTGGGCTCTTCCTCCGTTACAGTAAGTGGAGTGTGCAACAGAGACATAATAAACAATTTTTTGGGTCGGAGGTGGAGTATACAAACCAATTCTACTTTCAACAGGATCATGCAACGTGCGATACAAGTCGCGAAAGGTTGAAGTTATTACGTGACCAGAGAGTAAAGTTCCCTGGTCACGTAATTTCGCGTGTTGGAGACACCAGCTGGCCACCAAGATCTTACGATTTAAAACTGTTAGAATTATTTAAATATCCGCATACTCCAACTCTCAAAGCGAATATTTAATGAACATCACAATCGCCGACAAAAAGCCCCAATTATGTGAGAGGGCAATCGGTAAATTTCAAAAAATTTCAATCCAAAGAAAATTCAAGTGACATCAAAAGAATCGCGAAGTTTTGATTTACGATCTAATTTGAATGGATTTTTTGTTTCTTTTTCGATCCTATTTGTTGGTGGGGTGTTTTAACACGAACGCGGGCCTGAGTCTAAAACGAAATTAACTTCTTACCAATGGTCTGTAAAATGCTTGATACTGCGTCAATCAATTCAGCATTTTAAGCGAAATTTTATCTTATTGGAACAATGATTGTGGTAGTATGGTTCAATTCTTAAATTGCAGTTGCAATTTCGGACGAATACAAACTCATTGTCGTATCGTTAGCGATTTCGCTTGCAATCAAAACTATCACCTAAACATATTCGTTTCAGGTTTGTTGCAATTTGATTGACTTGTTTGCAACTGAAGAAAAATATGACTAAATTTGAAATAGACTAAATTTGAAATAGTTCTGAGGTAGTTACTAGTCCCACTTCAACGATCTTTCATTTCGAACACATTGTTTGAATGTTATAATAAATGATATTTGCGCTCCTCAGCATTCCTTATTCCCTATAGTTGAGCTAATTGAATTATGTTCAATCATAACTATTACTATCCGCTAGAGTCTAAATTGCAATATGAGAATACCTACACTAAGAGAAAAAAATATTAAATTTATCCAAAAACTTTTTTAATATATCCAAAAAGCGAGTCAATTTTGCACCAATAGCGCATTTGCATAAATCGACTACGTAAATATTTAACATTTATTTGAATACTTTTTTAATTAAATAAAATATTTAAATATTTAAATAGAATTAATATAAAAAATATATTAAAATTATGCACGAATTTTTTTAATATATCTTTCAAATGAAAATAAACGATCGCATTTAAAAAAAATTTATATAAAAATATTGAATTAAAAAAACAACATATTTAAATTAAATATTGCGTCCATTAATTCGCTGTTTCACCTTTTTCGTTCTCTAATTTATACTATTTTTGACAGTTGGTGCAATATTAGGGCACCAAGTATCAAAAACAGTATAAATTAGAGGAAGAAAAATTATTATAAAAAATTAATAGCAAAATATGTAGGTAAATGACAACCAGTACAAGATATTTGTGAGAAAATATCAAGTTGTCACTCCACCCTACATCATTTCATTTCTTCGCCAAAAATCCAGGCTATATTAACCTTGCAACAATAACTATATGAGAACTACATATAAGAAACCTGCAACTGCAAGAAATAAGCTGCAGGATGCGATGCTGTTGCTGCTTGTCGGAATATGTGTGTACGTGTGCAATGATGTTGCTGCTTGCTTGTATGGAATATGTGTGTACGTGTGTGGTATAAATAAAATTCAAATACGGGAAGAAAATGAGTTGTAAGGAAAACATTTGATTTATCCATCCGTGGATAATGCTAATATGCGTTATATCCCTTAGTGTACATAGGCACATCATTTATATTAGCGTGATCAAAAAAAAAACAAAGAATTAACTTAAAAACATTCGTCAAACCAAAAATCGTCTATAAAATTCATGAAATGATATTGGATTATTGAAGAATGAATGTGAGTGAGGTTGTGGGGCTGTAGGCATATCAAGTTAGTGGGTACATCTTATTTTACATGAATATTTGACATGAAAAAGCTATCTATAAGCGCGATGGCTGCCGCGATTGCTTACACTCGACCGCAGCTGTTTGACCTATTTAAAAGAGTGTTTGGCGTTGTTAAACCGGAATCTAATGGAGTTTTTGCACCGTTTCGCAACCGTAGGCGAAACATGGATATATCACAATAGACCAGAGACCAAGAAAATGTCAAATTAGTGGACTTCTCTGTGTGAACGTACACCAAAGAAGGTCAAGATGGTTCTGTTGGTAAAAAAGGCCATAGTGTAGAACTGGTAAAGGTCGAGTATAGCAAAAAATGGTCAAAAATAAAACGATCACCGTTTTAAACGAAACTCTTGCTTCAAATTTATCAAGAGAAAAAATGGCTCGGCGATAAGAGATTTGGGTAGAATGATAACGTCATCACTGAAATAAATGCCTATCTTGTGGACCTTGATAACACCTAATATTTGTAAGGAATATAATAATTGGAAAAACGCTGGAGTAAATGTATCTATCTAAAAGAAGAGTATGTTATGAATTAAAGCTTTATAGTCGAAAAAAATAAATTTTATTCAAAAAGTCACTGACTTATTAAATTGCCATTAAATTGCCCTCGTATGTTCATCAACCCGGATCGATTTATATGGAGGGAAAAAAAAAAAAAAATCTGTGGCTAGGTCTCTCAAAAATAAGAGTTCTGGAAACACTTTCTACACATTTATAGGTACTCCCACGCTTACTGCGAAAGGGATATATTGAGTTTGTCACTCCGGTCTTAAGACTTTAAGTTGGATGGAGTTGTTTTCAGTATCACCTTGTGAGTCGATTTAGCTGTGTGTGGTTGTCGGTCCGTCGTCACGATTACAGTCGTTACTTTGAAGCATTTTAACTCAACTTATTTTAAAAACCTTTATATTATAACAAAGGTAAGACTTGCAGTTTTGTATTCTAATTTAAACTATACACTGGAAAAAAAAAGTTAGCTTAAAATTAAACACAATGTGTTCACAAAATGTGTTGTTAATTTGACTTTTTTTTCATATGTTTTTCAAAATTTTTAAATACATTTGCTCTTACTTTGACGAAATTTGTTGCAAGCTATTTTTTAAACACAAATATCGTCAAATTAATAACAATTGTCGTCAATTTTAAAACATTTTTTTTTCAGTGTAGAAATATATCAATCCATTTCAAAAAAATAGACGCTAAAACAATCAACGCACATTTTTTTTTTTATTTTTACATTTCCTTACGTTAAGAAATCAAAAGAAGTCTACTGACATAATTTTCTTTATGTTTTTTTCAGAAGACATGGGTTTTAATTTTCGAACTGATTAAAAACAAATCAAATCAGTTATTTAATAATAAAGTTTTTAGCGAAAGTATGATTTGACATATTTACAGATTTCTTCTTTTTTTTAAATAGATTTTAGAATAGAAATAACAACTTGCTTCTCTGTAAATGCGTTTTGAAAGTCAAATCATTGATTCACTAAAATGTATGCATCTCCTTGTATTTGGCTTATAGTTCCACATTATCAATCTGATATAATACGATGAACATGACAATTGAGGTATGTACCACTTATTGCCCATAACACACCGATTAAAATATTTTTCATACAGTGAGATCACTATAGGATTTGTCGATAAATAAATATTATGATTCAAATCTGTAAACAAACCACATTTTAACAAAGTCTTGATTAAACTTTCTTAAAAGTACTTTACCGCGGCAAACGATTTGCAAAAAAAGCTTTTGCAAAAAGTTGCATATTAAAAATGTTCACTGCAAGAGCGTTTTTAGTGAAACAACTTCCTGAAAATTCAAAATAGCCCAAAATTCAACAAATGTGCAAGACGACTTTGTCTTCAAATGATGGTTTTGTAGCAAATAATTTTGGTAGAGTAACACCCGTCATTGCATATCAAGTAAAAGACTACTTTTATAACGAAACAGTACTTTCCAGATTTATTCAGACCCAAAATTTAGCCGATTCCAAACAAAAATAACAGCACATACATTATATTCACTCAAATAAAAATCTCGAACCTACCAACTGGTTCCACAACCGTAATAGAATCTATAAATTCCCTCCGATTCATGTAGAGGGTCACCATATTATTTGGTGAGGCCTTTTTAAAGACCTTAAAGCTGACCACCATTTTGAAAAAGTTCGTTTAAATTCGAATTAAAATGAATATCCGATTCGCCCGACAATCTAAGCAATTAACAACTAATAAAAATTTAATGAAATACTAGTTCGTTAGCTTGTTTTAAGCTTGTTTTTCGTTACGCGTGTGTCGACACTTTGAGTCGGATGGGGTGGTTTTCAGTACCTTTATACCTTTTGATGTCATACAGGTACGACGTCTTTTATTAAATTAGTTGTGAATGATTTCTTTTTCATGTTTCTAAATATTTTCAAACGTTCTAAGGTTTCTTTCTTGTGTGATCCACTCCTATTATTGCGTTTTTGGAACATTATTTTGCTGTCAACGTCTTGCTGTCCAGCGTTTACCGTTGGGTGGCTTTAAGGCGCATGTATTTATTTGCTGCCAAAATAAGCACCAACCAACAACATTTTAATGCAAATTTCCAAATTCAAGTGTAAGGTTAATCTCACTTGTAAGGTGTCTTCTCTTTACTTCGTTGCAAGAATGTAGAATGTGTCTTTTTTTAAATGCAAATTATAAGAGATTTAAATATTTTGATGACTCATTTTCAAAGTTCAGGGTGATGGTATCGTCCATAGGGATCGGCAGGAATTTTTTGATGGGGGTGTAAAGATTGCTGTGCACGTATATGAAAATTATTATATGAAAATGTAACTATAGGAAGATTTAGGAATGTAACATATAGGAACTAAAAATATATGAAATTTTTCCAGCACTTGCCCCTCTCTGCTCCCCATTGTAGACGCCATTCCTTACCTTCCCTTACTGATGAGGTATGTATGTACAAATAAAAAGAATTGCAAACATTAAAATATGCTATTCGCATTCAATAAGCTCTGGAACCTCTTGGCAGTTGACAAATTCCATAAGTGGCCTAAACTAAACCATCTAAGCCTTAAATGTGCTCAGAGAATGGCGAGTAAGTTTTTGACGTTGTACTGCTTAATTCCGCATATTTAAACTTGGTAGAAGAATGTTTATGAGAGAGTATTTTTTATGGAATTCGTAAAGTACCATCATGCTTGAATTATAAATGAAATGAAAAAGCATTTTGTGTGATATGTAAGTATGTTGAAGAGTTGATGTAGGGAGCATTGATAAAGTTGATATATAAGGTTCAAACTTATACGAGATTCAAAAATTTTTTCTAATCAAATTTTCAAAACATCAATGTCGGGATCTAACACTCCCTACACGAAATCAGCTGATTGGTTTATCTGCAACTATTATATTATGGATGGAGATATATTATGGAAACAATTTATGCAAAAAAAAAAATCGATTTTTAATCCATCAAACCAGAAAACCCACTTATTTTTGGACGACTTTGTCGTGGTTTTTTGGGTTTCGGCTCGTCTGGATAGCGCCACTGTGCAGATTGTTCAGCTATTTCAACGTCATACTCGTACAGCTAAGTCTCGTCACCAGTAATGTCCATGAATGTCCATATCGTCCATTTATACGAGTAGCATCTCTTGAGCGATAGTTTTGCGAAGCTCTTTTTGAAGGAAATTCAGCAATTTTGGCACAAGTCCCTCTGCAATTCGTCGCATGCCTAAAACATCATGTAAAATGGTGTGAGCCGATCCAATCGATATATCAAGCACGGCAGCTATATTCATTGCTTATTGATGTTGCTGGACGAGAAGGGTGAGGCAAGTTGTCAACTGATGTACGACCCTCTTTAAACAATTTGTATCACTTAAATGCATGCGTAAGTGATAGAGCTGACTCCCCATAGGTTTTCTGCAACATTTCCAATTCATTCGGACAAGAAATTCCGTTGGTAAAACATAATTTCAAACACACTCTTGCTCAATTTGTTTTTTGCTTTTTCCATTATGAAATTCTCAGGTAAGACCAGTGATGTTAACATAATTTGTTGAAATTACTGTGTTGGGCACGAAAAATTACTGTTTTTGATGCAAAATTACTGTAAATTGGAACAAAAATTACTGTGGAATTACTGTGTAACTAAGACGAATAAAATATCAATAAAAACGCAAATTTTTGTATAATTGTTTTATTACATCAGCTGTATTCATAAAATATTATGAACTTCTTATAAAGCTATCATAAGAAAAAAATTTAAAAGCATTATTCATAAACGTTCACTAGCGTTTATAATGCTTCATAATTGAGATATTTTTAAAAATGGTTGAAGACTTAAATAAACCCCTTCAAAATATTTTTTCTTTTTTTTTATTCTCATCTGAGCAAAAATTTTGTCAAAAATACATATCGAGAGCTTATATTCAATATGACCTATCTACAAAAACATATTTTTTCAGGAGAGCAAAAAAACCGATTGAATCTTTCAGTATACAATTATTTACCAATCAAAGTACTAGAATATTGTACAATTTGGTTAATAAGTTTCCATACTAAAAAAAAATTTAATTTAATCTTATACTTTTCCTCTAGGTGTAGATACGTTATTTTGTATATTAAAATTTTTTATTTTTTTGTGTAAATATGTAGATACGTCTTTTTATTCAATAGAAAAAATAAGTTCTTTATCAATTCTTTGATGCTTTTATTCAGATGTTCGTTGGTTAAAATATTATCAAAAAACTAGTAAAATATCGAAATAGCAGGAAAGAATAATAACGATGGCCTTTTAATATAAGTACATTTTTTTATTTGAATTTTCTACTGTGATACGCTTGCTGGGCAACATTGTAGCGTGGTCTTTAACAAAAACTTTCTAAGCCTCCCAGCTTATGCTCCAAAACATCGAGAAAATATTGTTCCTGGTTTCTTCATTAAACTTGTGACAGTGCCTTACTTTGCTTTTGAAATAAAAAGCTGATGAGCACTTTGGACCAATTTTTCTTTCTAGTTTTTGGGTTTTTTGTTCGCACTTGCTGCCAACAGTGGAAAACCCAAAGTATTGCTTACCCCTCATGCGGTCCGTTGCGTTTTCTGTCCTTTTATTAGACTTAGAGTCATGATTTCTCTTTTTTCTTCGAATAAGGCTTATTGGCAATTTATCGTCAGCGTAGAAAGCCTTAATATTTCAATCATCCGATTATATAATAACCTGTTATTTGCCCAATTTCTTCTTCCGTCGATGATGCATAATTAGTTGCTATGCTTTTCAATGCATTTCCTTCTTTATTTTGCACTGTCATTGTAATCTACCACGATTTTTTTAAAATTTTCTTAGACATCTTGAAAGAATTGTGTAGATGAGTCGATTTGCATTCACAAAAAAAAAAAAAATGTAGTAGATAAGTAAAACAATTAACGATAAAAACTATGCTAAACATTTTTTCTTCGTTTTGAAATTAATCTCACGAATCACAGATGAGTCAACGATTTCTTTGCGATAAAAAACGAATTTCGTGGAAAATGTAGATAGGTCATATTGAATATAAGCTCTCGATATATAAAATTATTTCAAAATATATCAAAACAAACAAAATATCAAAAAATGTTTGAAAATGTTTGTTTGAAAGTTAAAAAAGAGTGAATTTTTAAAATGGTTGAAACATGCTATAAGCTCCTCACAAAGGATTTCTAATATTATTTCCTCTCATTTCAGCACAAATATTGTCAAAAATAATTAAAATAATTCAAAATATAACATTTGCAAAATATGTAATAAAAAAATTAAAAATAATTGGCAAGAAAATTTATCAAAACATTTAAAAATATCTACAAAAGAAGGTAATAAAATTAAATTTTTTTACAGTGCAGAGGATAGCTCCGAAAAACTTTTGATGCTTTAATATCAAAATATTAAACGAAATTGTGGCAAATAAATAAAAAGTCATTGAATTTATCTAATACACAAACCATAATTTACACTCAACCCACTTCAAATCGAAAGTGTTCCTATTTTAACTACAAAGCAGCTACAACATGTTTATGAATAAGAAAATTTTAAAAGACTAAACAAATAAGTTTGGGTACTTAATATAATTAAAAAAATTAAGAATTTTAGATATTATTCATCTAAATGATCGTACATAGATCTTCCTTAAAGCGCAAAATTGGAATTGTACGATTGTTGGTGCTAGCCATGTGTACACTATAATTTGCAAAGTTATCAAGGCATCGTTCCATTTTGCACTAAATTCCAGAGATGGTAAAATTATGAGGGTAGGGAGATGTTACAAAAGTGATTTTAGCAAATTTTTTTCTAAAAAAACTTTATATTTTTGTCCGGCCATTGAAATTACTTGATATTTCGAAAAATTACTGTCGTACTGTATGAGTAGTCAAATTACTGTAGAAAACAGTAATTACTGTGCCGTTAACATCAGTGGGTAAGACTCGAGCTGAACTTGTTTACAAATCAATAAGAAAGAAACTTCGTCAAAGATTGCGCTAAAAATTAACGCCCAAGCCATATAATAGAGTTGCCAGGCTTAAAAAAAAACTCATTACCTTTATGACAATTGTTGTTGTTTCATTCGCACAGTCCGATTCAATTTTGAACAGAAGGTATCGAAAAACTTATGTGTAAAATTTTGGACATGAGACACAAGATTATTTTTTTTGGGAATTTTAGGAAAGAATCTTATGGCGTATGAGAGCTAGGTGTGGTTTTCATCACATTTGGTTAACAATTAAGGTTGATCTTTATTTTATAGAAATAATATTATAAAGGGAATTCCAAAAAGTATACCTTCAAAATGAAGGCTGTATTCTTGATCACAGATAGACGGAGAGAATGGCAAATGGACTGAAAAATAGACTGCCAAACAGAAGGACGGATATACGGACTTACATGGCTGCATCAACCATGTTATGATGCTGATCAAGAATATACTTGCAAATTATTGAAAGTGAGTGATGTAATGTTAAAGGATCGCAATGCAATGTTAACGTCATGCATATGAAAACTATTTTCTGCTTATCTTTCGACACGGTGCTGAACGCCTTTGTGTGCCAAAGAGCAAGGTGTGTTATAATGGCTCATAAGGTCTATATCATGTATTTAGGGCGCAAGAAGCCGTTATTAAAACTCGAATGAAGTTTTTCTTTCAAGTCTGAATTTTTATTTTTAAACTTGGTTTCATATTCAAATTGTTATGACATAAAACTATCCTCTGGATTTTAGATCAGCCAATCATAATATGGTACGTTAATTAAAAATTGTAGAATTGCATTTTCTTAAAACGACTTTCAACATAATTAGGGTATACACTTCACTTCGCAATTTTCCGAAATCGGAAATATACGAAAATTTCAGTGCAATTGTTGTTGTTCTGGTTTTCCGAAGATTGTTTAAATTTAATCATCTATTGAGTTGAAAAATAATCGTCGGAAATTTGCGAAGAAAAGATATGTTTAGTAGCCATAAGCAGCATTGTTTAATGAGTGTGAGTCATTGTGAATGTGCAAAATTCAATAAGAAGAAGAGCATTGTGTCAAATTCCGCCTAAAAAGCTAATGAAATGTTTAAAATTGAGCAATCTTTTTTGGCTCTTTCATAAAAGAACAGGAATCACAAGTTTTTTACAGAATAATCACATAATTATTTGTTTTGATAACATTTATATAGAAATAAGCAATGGTGATTTTTTGATTGACTAATGCATGTGATTAAAACAAAAATTTAAAAACGGTCGCTCACTTCAACTCGTCGGAATTTCCAATTTTTGAAATTTCAGCATTGAAGTCAATACCCTAAATGTAATTTTACTTGTATGTCATAAAATGCTGACCCAAATTTGGGGGCTGTAATACGATCGGATATTAGTTTGAGGCAAGTCTGAGGTAACTTTTGGTTTGTTTACTTTACCTAGCGATCTTAATTGTCTAAATCTTGCATGTGTTCAGCACTTGAAGGTCAAGGTTTGTCTATTTTACGATATTGTGTACACATAACAGTGAGTTTGTTTTGGCTACTGGGCTATTACCTGAACGTGCTAGCAATACTTTACATTACGCCACACAATATTTGCCACAATAATTTTTTTCCAAAAGATTTCATTTTTAACGGTTCATAAGTCAAAAATATTTGATACATTAATAAATTAATTAAATTAAATTTTTTGAAAATTATGAATTTTTTAGGCAGGTAATTCACTTCTGACTTCAAACCACTACAAAAAATAATTTGCCTACTCTCACCTTTAAATCGATATTTTTCCATTAAGAACTGCTAAATACAGAGAAACCATTCAAACGAAACGATTACGTCATTACAAACTGAAGAATGTTATTAAAATTATTATCCTTGAGTTAACTCATTGCTACTAAGTACCTGCCCACTTAACCATCACGTACAAGTTGAAGACGTTACCATAAAAACTTTTTACTTTTATTAGCAGCGGAGCCGAAGAGACATTCAGTCAGTCAGTCAGTCAGAAGGTCGGTCGCTTAGTGGCCTTTGCGTTCAACCACTATAGTTTCAGCTGCATGTTGAACACGGACTCATTAACAAGTGCACAACTTTGTCCATATTTTTATGCCAAGAGTATAATAATTATGTTCATTGACTTCGTTAAGTAGGCTGCTTCAGCCTGGCGTTATTGCGGCTGGAGCAACTTTTGACGCTTAATTGAAATAAGTTTCAGAAAATTTACAGGAAACATTGTTTGCAATCATATTTTAGCCAACTTTGTGTGCCGTTGAAAATCCTTTCGGCTTCTGTTTTTGAGTGTGCGTGTATGAGCGTGTATGACTGTATCTCGTTCTACCGGAACATGCTAGATAATATGTTAAAAAGTTTCGAATAATACATTTTTGAGCATCTGTTTTTGCTGGTCATTGTCTCTATATGTGTGTGTGATTTTGGTATTTATGCACTGCTTGGTAGGAATAGAAAATATTTTTTGTTTGATTTAAATATTCGTTTGAGCCAGAAACGAGTCCAAGAGTGCTCTGGTCAAAATGTTTGAATGTAATTTTAATCGGATAGAATGGTGATATAATCTGTAGGAATTGTATGAAATGTTTTCAAAGGATCACAAAGATGGATTGGAGCTTTGCATGCAATGAAACTAAAAATTCTATACATTTCAAAATATTGCAGTTAAGCTTGCTTCTTAAATATTTTCAAACTTATTCAAAAATAAAAATTAAAGCAAAGAAAACTGTTCGTTGAATTCGTAAAAGAATGACAAACCTACACATGTCTTGTTGTCTGGCATTACCACAAGGACATGGAATTAAGTCAAAATGCTCAGTATAACGCTTGGATTTGACAACACATACAGCTGCAGGTTTCACTAATTTTACAATATTTTGTTCGTCCTAAAAATGTACCTTCAATAGCGACCTCATATTTTGGTTAAGCTAAAAATTTACTTTAAAGGTACAATTTGTGTCCCTTTGTAGAGCAAAGTGCTACACTTCAGGACTAAAAAAACTTTCAAGGTTAAAGTTTAAAATGGTTTTTCACAGCAATTGTTGCTTTTTTCTCCTTTTTTAAGGCAAAAAAGTTGGTCTGTTTCTAGGTACAGATATGTATATTTGTATAGACTGTTGTATTCGAATCTTGTATTTTTCAGTGTAATTTTTTGGCTCACATCCTGCAACATGTCACCTTTGTTGCAACAGCTTATGTTGCTGTTAATATTGCTGTCATCGGCAGCATTCATTCGGGAATTAACGTGAGCTACAAGCTTATTCTTTTGAAACTTGCTCAAAAGCCGACTATTTGGTGTAGAGGCTATAAAAAACAACACCAATAGCAACAACGACAAAAACATCCTCAACATCATCAACATCGTCAACAAGCAGATACAACACCAAGCAAAAGCTTCGCTTATCAAACACTCGGCAAGCACAACAAAACAAAAACAAAAATTGGATATAAGGATGTAGAAGAACTGTCGATATGTCAAGCAGCAAAGGATTGTGTACTCGGCAACTATAAATTTAAATCGAGACAACATGAAAACCGTGCCAACTTTGCATAGAGTAAAGAGAAAGTCCTGGATAATGATGCTGACACTTAAACAAGTTGTTTGCAATGTTGTTCTAAAGAAAAAATCCAATCCAATAAATTGCTTGCAGAAACTACGAGGATAAGACTAGGACAGCTGTTAAGAAGATTCCAACCAGAAAGCAGTAGTGTTTATTATTCAGAGTTAGACGGGCTTTGAAAATAAATCTCTTAATAATATAGACTTAATTTTGTTTTTTGAAATTACCTTTCGATTTGGATATCGCAACAAGTATTTACTCCAAATCAATCCCTTTAATGCAATTGTTTACAATCTTGGAAGAGATCATATGAAATGGGTACTGAAAAAATATTGACACTATGTCAAAGAAATACGGAATGCAAAGAGTCATTTCAGGTTCATCGCAAAAAAAAAAAAAAAAATAGCTTCATCCCCGGTTCATCCCACTTTTTCGTCCACTTTGTAAGCATTAAGAGCCCTTGGCAAAGCTAATGAAAAAGATGAACTAGAAAGATTATGCAATAATCATTTAAAGATTTTAGCTACTCCAAGAACACAGTTGAGAAAGAGAAAACATTACCTTAAATTTCTTTGCATTAGTCTGTTTGTATGGTTATACCTATGGTAATTTTAGAAATTGATAAATAAAAATTTATAAAATTTAAAATTCTTTTGATCTCATTTGGATAGGAACCTACTTTCTTTATTTTTTACAAATACAAGCGTTCGACTTTAGTTTGAAACCCCAAGTGCCGTCAGGTTGTCTATCATTGGGTCCTTCCAAATGAGATATGGGCGTTGACCACCGCCGGGTACCGAATTGAATATTTTTTTTCATTGGATCGTCGCTTTTCATCCGCTCATGATGACCTAGTCAGTCGGGCAGCTCAATTTGTAACGATGTCAGCTTACAACGTATTCATGGTTTGAATTCGGCACTCGCCATTGACACAGATTGGGCCGAAGATCTACGAAGAATGGTTTTCTCGAAGGCTCCCAAAGTCTTTTCATTAGTACTGCTCAAAATCTAGGTTTTTGCTGCAAATAATAGGACGGGCATGATCAATGACTTATATAGCTTGAGTTTTGTTCGTCGAGAGAGGCATTTCAATTGTCTACTCAGCCCAAAGTAACTCCTGTTGGCAAGAGTTGCTGACAGCAAGGAGGAGTTGAGTATCCCAGGTATATTAAGTAGGCTTGTGCTAAATCGTGCTTGGGCCGGAACGAACATGGAACGTTTCTTTTGTGCAGCGGAACTATGTAGTTTTTTTAAGCTTTAGAATTGAAAATATGTTTGAGTACTCAATTTACAAGATAATATACTAAAATATGAATAAATATTGTAAAATTAGCTTTTCATAATTGCTATACCATAATTACACAATATAACAAACCTTATTCTATATTCTTTATCTAGCATTTCATTCTACATAATTTAATTATTTAAACATATGAAGCAGTTGTCTCGGAAGAAAAACATGTCCCGAAACTATCTAGTTCCGCAAT
This sequence comes from Pherbina coryleti, assembly GCA_943735915.1. Classification (NCBI taxonomy): domain Eukaryota; kingdom Metazoa; phylum Arthropoda; class Insecta; order Diptera; family Sciomyzidae; genus Pherbina; species Pherbina coryleti. The sequence goes on from OX030948.1 coordinate 65,784,006, forward strand.
TGCATTTGATTGAATAAATCGCATACATCTTATATGTAGGAGATTGCAACATATCCTCGGAACTATCTAGTTCCGCAGTTCCATTTGATTGAATGAAACTCATGCATCTCATTTGAGGCAGATTGTTACATGCCCGCAGAACTATCTAGTACCTTCAGTTTCATTTAATTAATTGAAAGCACGTTCAAAACGAAATAAACAGAGCATTGTGCACAACAAGAACGACAAAATGACGCCTTACCATTTCATATATCAGTGATTTCGTTCGTTCGCAAACATCATCTTTGCACTTGTAGTCCATGCCTTAAGGTCACCAGTATAGGCGGCCTTACGAAAACCATACCGCGATTACTAATAAATTTGCGGCGCTCCAGATGGTTCATAAGGTGGAAGCTTATTACATTTTCAATGACTTTGAAGAGCGTAGAGAATATCGTTATGGGTCGTTTGCAGGCTTGTTGGCATCGCCGATTTTTAGAAACTGCCTGTACATTTGCGATGGAACAAGATGGAAATATTCCGTCTTGAAGGAGATGTTGAACTGGTTGCGCAAAGGTCAAATCAGACTAGGAGCACAAAATTTGAACACAATAATTGTATGCCAGCAATTATTGCTGACATACCATCAGGACCAGAAATTTTATTAATGTTGAGATTTGCAAGTACATTTTTAGCTGATTACGTATGAGATACATATGTATAGTCATATGGCTAAACATCTAGGCTATATAATTTTTGTTACAAAAACCAAATGAGAATTGTAACAAACCGAATACTCCAGCGACAAGCAAGAATCTTAATTCTAAAAACTTCATTGATAAACTTCAGGAACAGAGTACGATGTTGTTACTACTTGTCGGCTATTTCAGCTGTTGGGAATAGGTCGGAAGCTTCACTGTGTGGTATAGATAAAATTTAAATACGGAAAAAAACGAGTTGTAAGGAAAATATTTGTTTTATCCACGTAAATATTTAAATAAAATTAATACACAGGCGTGGATAAAGTTAATATGCGTTATTTCCTTTAGTGTATAATACGCGGATGGAAATAGCAACAGAGGTGCGATGAGTGCAATCCACAAGAAGACGGACGGACATAGCGAGAAAGATAATTAATATAATAAATAATAATGACCGAAATAGCTTGGGTATATATATAAGACATATTTTTAAGTTGATGACGACTGAATATTCGTTTGCGGTACAAGGTGGGGCGAAAGTAATCACCCAATGTTCTTTTGCTGTAATTTTTTTTAATGAAAAACTTTGGTTTTGCTTGTGAAATTTGTTTATTTAATCCATAAGAATTTATTCCATCAAGTTGATGACTGGGCCAGAGTTGATGATCGGGGTCGTTTTATGGCATTTTCCATCACTCTTGACAAATCTTCCGGCGACAGGTTCTCGTATTCTTGGCGAAGATTCTCCTTAAGAGCTTGAAGAGTCTAACGCTTGTTTACGTACACCCGCGACTTCAAAAAACCCCATAAAAAGAAGTCTGGAGCGGTTAAATCGGGTGATCTGGCCGGACAGTGCAAATCACCAAAACGAGAGACTAAGCGACCCGGTAATGCTTTCTTCATAATATCGGTTCTTGCTCGACCAATGTGCGACGTTGCACCGTCCTGTTGGAACCACATGTTGTCCAGTCCCAATTCATCCAATTGAGAAAGAAAAAAAAAATTCGGTAATCATTGCTCTGAAGTGCCCACCGTCTACAGTCATCGTTTGGCCCGCGGCGTTTTCAAAAAAAAAAAAAAACATGGCCCGATGACTCTTCCAGCGTAAACAGCACACCACGCAGTAACTTTGAGTGGGTGTAATGGTTCTTCGTGGGTGATACACGGATTTTCGGTGCCCCAGAAACGATTATTTTGATTATTCACGTAACCGCAAAGATGGAAATGAGCCTCATCGCTCATGATAATTTTCGATGATAAATCGTCCACCTCTTCGTTGACATTCAGGAGGGCTTGAGCGTAGGTTACACGCGGTTGGCGGTCAACAACAAACATCTGATGCACTGTTTGCACTTCGTAAGGGAACATCTTCAAATCTTTCACCAAAATTCTGCATGCACAATTGCGTGGCACGTCGTCTGGTTGATGTTCCGGGCTCTTCTTCGACATCTTAGCAGCGATATTCTCAGCAGAACGGCTGCTCCGAAGCCGGGCAGCCTTGGGAAGATCTCGTGTTGTCCCAGTCTCTTCAAGGCGATTGGCCAAACGCAGCATGGTTTTGTCTAGTTGGTATTGGACGGCCAGGAAATCTGCGATGAAATTCATGCTGCTCCTACACAACTGACAAATTGTTCCGCAAAAAAATGGAAACAATTATTCCGTGTTCTTGCGGGGTAATCCGATTCATGGCTTGTCAATTTGTATTCTGCGTTTGTTTACTTCACAAATGTCAATACCGAATTGACATTTGGCGCCATTTGCATAAGTTATAGGGTGTTCCAATAGTGTGATTTCTTTTGCCCCATCTTGTCAATACAACTCGCCAACTAAGTGTAGTTGGTTAATTTTTCAGTTGCGGTAAGCAACTGCGGTATACGAAGCACTTATGATTTCGCAGCATTTAGTTGGAGGCCATTGGTGCTAGCCCACTGGTAAATTCTACTATGATCCTCACGAAAGTTATTTGGTCCAGATGGGTTTGATTTTTTTGCCACCGACAATGCAATTCTAAGTTTCCACATGTCCGGAAAAGATGAGGATATAAGATAATGATTAATAATAAGAGTCAACGGACTGATAATGTGATGCAGTAGCAATTTAATGCGCTTAATTGGAATATATCTTAATATATCAATCCTATTTAATATATCAATCTGACAGTCAGAGCATTTTTGTTACTTCAAGTTTCCTTATATATTATTCCATAGATATTTGGTAGGAAGCAAAAGATATAGCTTGGAAGTAAAATCGTTTGTATGTAATCGTTTAGTTTTGATGTTTTTGTTAGCAGTATTATCTATATAACCAGTTTAACCAATAAATACATGCATAAATACATACATATTTGTTCTGTCACAATTACTAAATATGGCAGAGGGGTTCATGTTTCTGGGCTGCAAAAGCTTCCTCACAATGAAGTCAACTGAGGTATTTTGCTGTCGTGATGCATATCTCAATTCCTTTATGAATGACTCAGTACTCGTACATCTCAGTTCATACTGCGAAACGTCAGTTAAGTCCGATTTATCATCTGGACATATAATTTACATCAATAAAAATATGGTTTTCGTTAAGCATCAGCATTTCTCTTACACTTCTCTCTGCTCTATACCTGCCATTTAGTATGTACATATGTATATCCAAACGTGATAGCACACTTGCACCTTGTCATGAATTTCAGTTAATTTCCCAGGAGCCTTTTGTTGGCTGTTGTTATATTATTATGGATGTGCATCTCATCCGTGTTTCCATGCAACCTGAACCCGCATATTTATGCGGTGTATCGTGGCGTTGCGTGGTGTTGACATGTTCAATTTTGCAATGATGCTCCACTTTTGCTTTGTTTATGTGTTATGCGCTATGTGTATATGTGTCGTTGTTTTTGGCGCAATACTTGATCAAACCTTGTAAGACACGTGTTTTTAATACGCAAACATTTAGTTCATTAAAATATATAAGTATAGGAAAAAGTCATATACTTTGGCTTAAAGTTATATTTTAGTCATCTGCATGCCAACTTAGTCGTCTGTTCACCCGCATTTAAATTAAATACCGATTTAATGTATCCCCTCAAGGATTTATTTAAAAAAAATCTTGAAACTTTTTCTTCAACCACTACAAGTTGACAAAACATCAGTCGCAGCAAAATTAAAACCAATTTCAAAGCATTATCCTATTAACGCATTGTAAATGAACCCTGCTATCCTGCCTGCCTGCCAGCCCACCATGACAAGCCAAACCAAACCAAGGCAGCCAGTGTTGCCGCACATAAATCTAAAAGAAGTTTTTGCCATTTTCCAAAAAGAATTTTCCCAGCGCTGTCATATTTCAGCCAGTCTACAAGTTGGGGAAGAAAGACCGAGAGAGAGAGAGAGAGAGAGAGAAAGAGAAAAATATAGACCTGCTTGGAGTGCGTAAAGTTTCTAATGTGCGTCGCAGGAGGCAATAATTTCGCCATGTTGTCGGGGTCGGGGTTTGATTTTATCACGCTATAAGGCTGTACAACTTTCTACAATAAAATAATAAAATTAAATATATAGTATAGCCTTTAAAGACATTCGAGTAGGGATTGCTTTGTTATCATTTTTGTGCGACACATAAAGCGATTATCGTTTAAATAAAAACAAAATCTTATTCTTACACTGGCCGTGAAAAATACATATTTTTGAAGTTCGTAGACGCTGTTTGTGGGTCTATTATTCTTTTTTTTATGACATATTAGCTGCGATTTTGAGACATCTAAATGTCCTTTTCAGCACTTTAAGTCAGATGAATAGCGCTTAAGTTTTATGATTCCCAAAGAGAATAATAATGAACATATTAATAATAAGTTGTTTTGTTCTTTCGTTTAAACTAAAACCTATTTATTTGAATACACCCCATTATGAAAATTGGAAGCAATTTAAAAATTTTGTTGTAACATTTCAAATAAAAATCACAATCAGTTGAGCTAAAATTATTAGTAATATATGCATAAATGATTTTTCACCATCTGGGTCATTCCATGGTTACTCGCGTTACAAGAAGAAAATATTTTTAAGAGTTTAATCAACATTTTATTACAAATTCAACGCATAAGGATACATAAATGGTTTATATTTGAAGAAATATTTATACTGATTTTATAGCTAGGTTAGGTTAGGTTAGGTTTTGATGACTGAGCCGGCAGACGACTCGTACCCTTAGGTCAGTGCAGGCCCGTTGTGATGCCACATAATCTCTTTTGACCTATGAGAGATATCCCTCCCCAACAAACCAGTTCGAACGGATTATGCATTTTAGTATATGCTTGATTTGCAGGCATGAGACTTCGGTAAGTCCATTTAAGAAGAATGGCCCAGAGTTTCCAATCTCCTTTTACTTAGCGCCGGACATTCGCAGAGGAAATGCTGGACATTTTCTACTTCTTCCTCGCATTTGCAGCTTCTGCAGAAATCATTTTATGTAAGTCTCAACCGAAGAGCATGTTTTCCGATTAGACAGTTACCCGTGAGGATTCCTATTTTTTTTGAAAGGTCTATCCTGCTTAATTTACGTAGTGATTTAGTGCGTTTTAAGTCGTAGCCAGGCCACGTTAGCTTAGCTACCCTACATGTGACAAGGTGTTCCCAACGTACTTGTGCAAGACTCAAGGACTTGTTCTTGCACTGGATTTTATGCACTGGGTAAACGAATAAAATCCTCATTAAAGAGGGTGTTCGAGGTCGTACCCTTCCTTGCCAATTCGTCAGCCAGATTATTGCCCTCGATATCCCTATGACCCTATTGTGGCGTCCGTGCTGTAGTTGGTTAAAGTGCGTGGCCGCTATGTCAACGAATCTGGAGACAGGTTCGAACCCTAGCAGCGACAGAAAATTATTTGTATTAAAATGATTTTTCTGTACGGCCGCCACCTCTCTGCAGACAATGGAAAACCTCTGAGAGTATCAAAATGCCATGTAAAGCTTCTTGAGACCAAGAACATTTCGTTCATCGCCGTTCGGAGTCGTCGTTAAACATGTGTTGGTCCGGTTCTCGGTCAATTGTGTACAAACTTAATAACACGCACAACACAACACAACGCAGCTTAACTATCTGAGAATGTGTAAATATTCTTTCCCCTAAGGTCTCTTTGACCTTAAATTTTAGCGGTTTCATATATAGCCATCATCTCCGTTTGGTAGACATTACAATAGTTTGGAAGTTTAAAGGAAGCTTCTATTTCCAGATCTTGGGAGTAAATTCCTCCCCCTACCTGTTTCTGAACCTTGGATCCGTCTGTAAAGATTTTTATTCTGTTTACTTTAAGGGAGGTTTTGTTAGCCCAGTCTAGCAGTGAAGGGATGAGAATTTCATAGTTCTTTTCAAGATTTAAAGAAGGTCGACAGTAATCTGTTTTGTCGGGGACCGACGAGTTCAGAATTACCGTGCGACCGCAGCTATTACCTATCCAATTTCCGGATTCTCTTAGTCTGAGGGCTGCAAAGATATCTAGAGGAGGAAGATGAAGTATGACATTAAGAGCATTAGTTGGGGTTGTGGATAATGTACCAGTAATACAGAGACATGCAATTCTTTGAACCTTTGCAAATTGCTGAAGTGCAGTTGCCTTATATAGTGAACCGTATACAAGTATGGGGCGGACAATTGCCGTATAAATCAAGCGTACTATTTTGGGAGAAAACCCCATTTTTTACCTATAGATTTTTTACAAGCAAATAAAGCTATATTTGCTTTTTTAACGGGCTCCTTTATGTTATCATTTCAGATAAGTTTCTTATCCAGAATAACTCCAAGGCTAACTCGTGCTATCACTAAAGATCAACCTCGTGCCATTCAGATGCGGTGGTTCTAGTTTGGGGATTTTGAATTTCCTAGTGAAAAGGATGAGATCTGTTTTCTCTGGGTTTACGCTTAATCCATAAGAGCACGCCCATCTCGAAAGGATTAAGAGTGCTCTTTCCATGAGTTGACAGAGGGTTTGAGGAAATTTTCCGTTAAAGACGAGAGCAATATCATCGGCATATGCAATAACCTTGTAGCTTTTTCCCTCCATGATACGCAACAGTCGGTCAACCGTCACGGACCACAGAAGTGGTGACAAGACTCCCCCTTGCGGAGTTCTCCTGCTTACAAACCTACGGGTAGAGGATCCTCCCATTTCTGAGTTCACCACCCTGCCCAATAGCATCTGATTGATGAGACTCACGAGAAAATCCTCCACCCCCATTTTTGAGAGGGCTGAGGTGACCGCACAGGGAAGAACGTTATTGAATGCTCCTGCTATGTCTAGAAAGGCGACAAGCGCGTATTCTTTGTTCTCAAGTGCTTTTTCGATTGTAGCCACAAGAGAATGGAGAGCTGTTTCTGTACATCTGTCTTTTATATAGGCATGTTGAGTTTTTTGAAGCCTTTTGAGTTTCGGTTTAAGAAGAAGTCCAATGAGTCTCTCAAGTATTTTAACTAAAAAGGAGGAAAGACTGATAGGCCTAAATTCATTTAATTTAGTTTGAGAGGACCTACCCGCTTTCGGTATAAAGATAACTTTGGTTTCTTTCCAAGCTGTTGGAATAAAATTAAGGAGTAGGCAACCTTGGTAGATTGCCTGAAGCCGGGGTACTATTACATTTGAAACTATAGTGGAGTTGAGCTGGTGTAATACCATCGGGACCCGAAGATTTATAGGGTTGGAACGAGTAAATCGCCCATCTTAACTTCTCCTTGCTGGTCAGCTGCTCAATTTGTTGTGGTGTAAGGTCAGAGGGTGATGTTTGAAAGCTGGAGTTGTCAGTGTACACACTACCAGGTAAATGTGCGTCCACAAGAGTATCTAAGGTTTCGACGCATGAGTCTGTCCAGGTACCATCTTCCTTTTGAAGAAAGCTTGGTGCTGTTGGGGATACTTAGCTAAGTCTATTTAAAATTTGTTTATCTAAATAAAATACGTTTCCAAAACATAGTAAAAAAGTAATGCTAACTCGCGTTACCGAGGGCGGCCTCGGTAGTCGAGTAGGTAGCGTGCTCGACTGCTACCCCAGAGGTCCCGGGTTCGATTCCCGGCCAGGCCATGGTCCTACGCTTTAAAACCTTTCGCATTTGCAATTTTCTATCCTCTTTTCTAATCAACTGAAATTGAAAATTCATCAATATTTACGACTTGAAGTTGTAGTTGATGGTAGAGAAGTTTGTGGATGAGATTGCCTTATAACTTGAATTGACTGAGGTAAAGGCATAACACTTGCCTCTGATTCAAATTCACATGTTTCTTTGGCTTTCCACCACGCTTAGAACATCCTACACGTGTTTCACCTGATTGATATTTCCTTCCCACTAATCTATCACCCCATTTCGAACCAAGGCAGACTTGACTGAATAGGTATTCCACCTGAAATCCTTGGTTCAAATCTAAAAAAAAAAAAAAAAATTTTTCGGGCAGATAGTTTTGAGTACTTTCTACGTTTATAAAAATCTGCTATTGTATTGAACACAAATTATCGAGATCTAGACCTACAAGCTTTATGCCGACTCCGAACGGTTTATGTTCTCAAGAAGCTTTTCATGGCAGCTTTTTACTCTCTGAAGTTTGCCATAGCCTGCCTTAATAATAATACCCTGGTTAAAAAAACATTTATAGTGATTAAAATCATCTGATGGGTTTAATTATTCTCAATTTTTTTTGGCTTTACCTTTCCAACTTTAAATTTTTCCTCACTTTTTTTCTGCCGGTAATCTCGCATATACTCTGCTCTGCTCTGTACTTACCCATCTCTGCAAATCACAAAATTATTATAATCAAATTAGATTTATATATATTTAAAATATTAACCGTGTATGCCAAAAACACCTCTTAAGATCCCAATACATAACTATCATTTGGCGAAATGCATATATCCGTTTTTCGACATCTTTAACACCTGATAGAAATGGAAGGAAACGATCTGCTGATACACTTCAATTTCACTGGTTTAACGGAGATTGCATCCCGAATTTAGTATTTGATGTTATTTTTAATAAAAAACTCGATAATACCGACGAAAATGATACATCAGATGAGCTTTTATTTTTTTTTTTTTTTTCATTTTTTCATAATCGAAGTTTTCATTTTTCATTTCTTAATTTTTTATTATATTCAAGCTCTAATGAAGAGTTCGCTGAAGATGAAGAACTAAGAAATTCTGACGCTGAATTCAAGCTCTAATGAAGAGTTCGCTGAAGATGAAGAACTAAGAAATTCTGACGCTGAATGAAAAATATATTATCTTTTTACGTATATTATTAGTTAATTGAATTAAATTTTATTTTGTTATTTTTTATTTGGGTTCATTTGATTTTTTAATTTGATACATTTTGTGAAAACTAATGAAATTTAAGTTAAATTAATTAAGAATTTTAATAAAATTAAATTTAAGGAAGTAAGCAAGGTCGACAATTCCTAATGGAAAGGAAATGACCTGTCTTTTTGAAAATATTTATTTTTAGTTAGAAAGTATTTGCAGTTACAATTTCAATGTGCCTCAAATATATTTTTCGATATCTTTTTAATATAATTTTACAAACACCTGGCAAGGTTTTAGACCCGACTAAATAATCTGGCTTGTTTATTTTTGCAATCTTCAAATACTAAATTTAAAAGTATAAAAGTTTAAAAATGCCTCAAACATATTTTTTGCGTGAAATATTTTTCTTGTTTAAAAAAATAAAAATTGTTGGTTAAGACCCATTACCCCTCAGCCAGGTGCTGGTTTTTAAGTTTAGATATCACAATGGAAGTATTATACAAGTTTTTAGAGTGCCTCAAACACGTACCCTAAAATGTCTACCACCTCTCGGACTAAATGCAAATGGAAGCTTTTTAGCTTTTGAACTTTATTACTACCGGTAAATTTTAGTAGATGTATGTGATCTTAGTTGTTTGAAACAAAAACAAAATAACTATACTGATTGAAGAAATTAGAACTAATAAAGTTAAAAGGGTGTTAAAAGGTCATTGGTCTTGTGCAAATCTTGTTGAACAATATGTTTCTTTTTTCAATCCATGTCCAAATTCCTTTCCTAGTCCTTATCCGATTACATTTCATAACTCTTGCCCTAATTCTTCTCCTAATAGTTATCAAAATTCTTATCCTAATCCTTGCCCTAACCCTTGATCAAATCCTTGTTTTGGTCTTTTTTCTAAACTTATCCAAATTGTTCTTTTAATGCATGTCCAAATTTTTGTCCGAGACCTTGTCAGAGTTCATTTCACTATCCTTGTCCCACTTATTGCCGTAAATAATTGTTTTAAGTTTTGTCAAAATTCCTGTCCCAAAAGTCGTGGGAATAGGAAAAAATCACAAGGAGCAATGTCGGGTATATACGGAGCTTATAGAACGGTATGAACGTTATTGTGGTCAGATATGGCTTCCTTTTAATTGCATTTTGCTTAGAATAGACCTAATTTGACAATTTATTAAATTTTACTATCGTTTCGTATTTAATGATGGTGAATTCAATTTGAAGGAAAACTTTTATAACTTTCATAATTTAGTTAAAAATTCAAACACTCACGGGATCAAGCACTCAACACAACAAAATTATGTTAATTCAAAAAGGTAATTCTTATAGAAATTAAAGAACAAAAGGTTAATTCATAATCTAATGTCGTAGGTTCCATTTAAGGAAAGTTAATATTTTTGTTATAAAAAAGACACAATTTAATAATTCTGATTTAATTCAAAATACAAACCCACCACATATAAATACTTTTCTTTTTTGTAATAAAAATGGGCATTTTACTTAAAAAAATAACGTGCAAATTCACTTCAAGATGATTACTGCCACTTCATACAATGTTCCAATATCGTCTAAGTATTCCCTAGCTTTGTTTCTCACATCATTGCTGCTCGTGGGCACAATTTGCAAACGTCGATAAGTTAAGCGCTTTATTACCAAACTTCAGTTTTCTTAACCATGAATGCGACAAGAAGGCAAAAAGTTTTTGAGGCTGCCTAAACTTTGCCAATTGAGACAATAAAAATTGGAAGGAGCACGAAAATAATAGTCGTAAAAATACGCAAGCATGAACAAAAAGCAAAATACTTAGGCAAGTACAAAACATATGCGGACCTGTCCCTTTGTTCTTCGCAAAAGTTCGAAAAGCCGCGATTATTTGCTAATGTTGCCATGTACGTTAAGATAACAGATATCATTGGCAAGCAGAAAGCAATAAAAGGTGGCTAAATCGATAAAACGATAAAAATATGAATTTGTCCCGAGGGTCCATTCAAAATAATGCCAATGAAGCATCAAATTATTTTCATTGGCGTCTAGTTGAATACGAAGGAAACATTAATGTTAAGGCTTAAACGTTAAGGCTTAAAAAAAACATATTCAATTGAAATTTCTGGAAAAACATATGGTGTAGCCTTTGATTATACATAAAAAACAACGATTTAATTTTTTTATTAAAATACAACAGTATTTCAGTGTATATATGTGCATAATGACAAATAATCAACTTTTTATTTTTTGGAATTAATCTTGATTAATTGCAAAGATTAAATAATGACGTTTATTTTAAAAATGAAAAATGAAGAATAAATAAAGCACGACTTATACTTGTTATAAATATGAATATGTTATCATTAATCACATTTGAGAAGAATTTTCTTCAAAAAAAAAAAAAAATATCTATACATTTGATGTTTTTTTTCCAAAAGTATTCCAGAACTCCCCAAATTCTGAATTCTGGATGTAATATAAGTACGTGACGCAAAAAAAAAAATATTCTCAACTTGGATGGGCGCCTGTAAAAAAGGTGAGTTTAAAGAAGCATAAAATGGATGTTTCAAATCGAGTATCCTATTTCCATTTAAGTCATACAAAAACTATTTTCTGTTCTATTTTCTTTGATTTAGAAGAACTTCAGTCTTTTGTTGCGAAGATGCAACCCTTGCTTAGTCAAAGAATAAATCCCTAGCGCAACGATCTTTTCCTTCTAGCAAAGATATTTTGGTTACAGTTTCACAAGAATTTTTTTCGTTGATTTAAGGCGTCAGTTTTCTCAGTGTGTTTAAAAATATTTCTGTTTACGAAAAAGTAAATAAAAGCAAATCTTCTAAAGAATATCAAGAACAAAAGAAGGCTTTGTTGAACTATGAATCTGAGTTCTATGATCCTATGACCTCAAAAAAATTGAAACAAGTATCAAAAAACTTTTTTCAATCAATAGAATGCTAAGAAAAACTCATCATTCGTAATGAAAATGAGTATAAAAGGCTTAATCCTAATTTTTAGTTTTCTCTTTTGAGTAGGTGAATATTAAAGGGATAGACATAAAAATTTCAAATTAAAAATATTTTACAATATCCGAAAGGCCTGTCAGAATTTGCAAAAGCCTGAAAACGATACTCATTGGGATTCAACATTCACCGATGCCATTGTTACTGCACCTGCGAATCAAATTCGAGAGACGTATACGATCATCATCTCGACAAGTTTTTTGAAATCCAATTGTGAAACAAGTACAAGAATGACATAGCTGATAATATTTTTCATCGAGTTTGACAACCACTTCGAATAACGAACTGGAAATGAGAAATTATGATGGCGGCCGTGGACGAGTGCGTTAAACAGTGTGTGGACTAGGGATGTTACGGAGGTGAGTTTACCGGAACCGGAGTCGGTACCGGACTTTTTAAATTTGATTTATCGAAGCCGAAGCCGGAGTCGGAATTGGAGTAGAAGAAATATGTGTTAGATTCAATCGAAATAGATCGAAAAGGAAAACGGAAAAAAGAAAACGAAAATAAGCAAACGTTAACGTTAAAGAACAGTGGTGCCAGAGAGTTTATAAGTAATCAAAATTATTTTACGGAGAACTGCGCTCGTGTGAGATACATCAAATCGTATCGCATCGATCGAATCAATGCGTTTCGATCTTCGTTATAACTCCGATTCAAAATTATCTAAGCCGAAGTCGGAGTCGGAGGTATAATATCAATCCGACCTTTCGGAACCGAATTCGAAGTTCCGTTACATCCCTAGTGTGGACGACTCCATGCCAATGCGATGTTCGAACACCAGCTGAAACAATAGACATTTTTTTCAATTGAAATTAGCTTTTCTGATTGATCGTCACCTCTCTTCAGACAATGGCAAACCTCTGAGAGTACGTAATGCCATGTTATGTTTATTGATAACATGCACATTAGCCGCTCGGAGTCGGCATAAAACCAGTAGGTCCCGTTCTCGATCATTTGTGTATAAACATAATTTTGGTCAAAAGAAGCCCGGTCAAAGTCTTTTCAAGGGCTAAAATTAGGCTTGGGTAGTTCATGAACGAACTAGTTCAATTGAACGATTCCAACTCATGAACTATGTGAACTAGTTCAGTGTTTCTCGTTCTTGTAATCAATTTTAGTTCAATTGATATTGTAGCGAGTAGGAGCAAAACGAACGAGAGAAAAATAACTAAATTTATCAAGCTATGGTTTGAGTCCTTGGTTTGAGACTTGGTTTGAGCCTTTTTGTGTCTGCACTAATAGAAATGTTGGATTTGATGTCTATCACATATTCATACCAAGTTTGTTTCATTTCATATACCTGGACATGAACGAGTAAACGAAACGAACTAAAAGACCAATCGAACTAAAAGACCTAACGAACTAAAAGAACGAACGAACTAAAAGAACTAACGAACTAAGAGAACAAACGAAGTAAAACATGCAACGAACAAAAAGAACGAACGAACTAAAAGAACTAAATGAACGAACTAGTTCATTACATACGATTGAACTAAAAAGAGCGATCTTTGTGGTGAACTAAAATGCCCAAGCCTAACTGAAATGGCCAGATTATTACTTTTATTAAACGAGAGATGAAATGCGGGACGTGAATCGAAAGACGTGTCTCTACTCATGTGCGGCAGTTTGTTGTTCAAATTATGCATACCAGCATTCAATCGTGCAATGTACGATTCATTTAATCGAGAGTTGGGGCGCGTACGAAAATGATCAAGACGATTTGAGCCAGGCAGAAAAAACAAATGTTTGCTCTGGATTCCCCAACAGAAGGACGTTTACGACACTTTGATGAAAGCGATTGAAGACTGAAACGGAGGAGATTTCATCTTCGACGCACCTGACGGAATTGGCCGTTTCTTATTTCATTACTGTTGGTTGCTGTTCGTTCGAGATCAAAAATTGCTTTGATAGTAGCTTCTTCTGGAATTGGAGCCACATTGTAAGAAGGTGGTCGAACATCTCATTCTGCTTTGAAGCTGTAATTGAATCTCCAACTGATTTGCAACACCGACATGCAACATTCTAAAGAATTCCGAAATGGCGAATGTGTTGCAGAGTTGTAAGACATGCGGTGCTCGACAAGCGCTTCCGGCCATTCCACAATCAACGGCAGCGGATCAATGCTTGCCTTAAGCTTTCGTATACTTACTTACTTATCTGGCGCTTAAAACCGTAAGTCAGTTTTGGCCTCGTATAAGAAATTGCGCCAGCCATTTCTGTTTTGCACTTGCTGGCGCCAGTTGGAAACACCAAGCGTGGTCAGGTTATCCAACACCTGATCCTTCCAACGAAGATGTGGGCATCCTCTTCTGCGTTGAGCACCACCGGGCACCGAATCAAATATTTTTTTCACTGGAGCGTCGTTTTCCATTCGCTTAACATGACCTAGCCATCGGAGCCGCTTGATTTTAATGCGCTTAACTATGTCGATGTCAGCGTACAGCTCATACAGGTTGTGGTTCCATCGAATTCGGTACTCGCCATTGACGCAGATCTTTCTCTCAAAGGCTCCCAGAGTCTTTTCATCAGAACTGCTCAACGTTCAGGTTTGTGCTGCATATAATAGGACGCGCATGATTAGTGACTTATAGAGCGTTAGTTTTGTTCGTCGAGAGAGGGCCCTGCTTCTCAATTGCCTACTCAGCCCAAAGTAACACCTGTTGGCAAGAGTTATCCTTCGTCTTATCTCAATACTGACATCGTTGAAAGAGTTTATGCTGGATTCCAGGTAGACGAAGTCCTTAACAACCTCGAAGGAGATGTTGTCAACAGTGACGTGGTTTCCAAGACGCTGGGACTATTTATTTGTTGACACTAGGTATTTCGTCTTATCTGCGTTCACTGCAAGACCCATTCGACTCGACTCTTTCGCTAGTCTTGGAGAATGCTGCACTGACTTCGCGCGTATTATGGCCAATAATATCGATATCATCAGCATACGCCAGCAGCATAATACTTTTGTAGAATATAGTGCCACTGCGTCTCAAATCAGCAACTCGGATGATCTTCTCCATCATTAGGTTGAAAAAGTCGCACGATAAGGAATCACATTGTCTGAAACCTCGTTTGGTATCGAATGGAGGAGTGAGATCCTTCCCGATCTTAACTGTGCTGCTGGTGTTGCTCAGTGTCATTCTGCAAAGACGGATGAGCTTTGCAGGAATACCAAATTCAGACATAATGGAGTAAAGATGATTCCTTATTGGACTGTCGAAGGCGGCTTTGTAATCGACAAAAAGATGGTGTGTGTCGATTTGTTTTTCTAGGGTCTTCTCGAAGATTTGTCGTAGGCTTTCGTATATATGGCATTATGTGATGAAGCTTCGGTTGACAACGAATATACGAGTTGCTCGAGAAAAGAATTTCTCGAATCAATTGTTGACCATTGGCAGTGGAGAAGTACTAGTCTTTGTTTATTTACGTGCCAGCCATCAAAAAGAAGGATATAGTCTACCACAAAGCATTGAATTGAGCTGAAATGTGACTTCCTCAACTTCTTCACATTCCGTGTAACTAAAGTATATCGATTTAAATTGTATTCGAAAAGTGTTTTATTCAATCAATAATTAAAATTCGAGTAAAAATTTCGGACATTTTTACAATAATAATAGTAACTAGTATGTCTCCGCGATGTTAAGAGTTTTAAGCATTTTCTATTCAGGATCAAAGCATATAACTCTTTCTGCTTCCTATAAGACTACAAAGAGCACTAGTGTCAGATGTGATTATTATAAAAACTTAAAAACAAAAAACTATGGATTGAATTATACAAAGAGATGTGACAAGTGTAACACAAATTTGACACAAGTCCTCAAATAAAATACTTTAGCTTGGTGAGAGAGAGATTTTAAAGGCTATGTGTTCTTCTAGTTAATTTTATTATTCTTTGACTAAGCAAGGGTTGCATCTTCGCAGCAAATGACTGAAGTTCTTCTAAATCAAAGAAATAGAACAGAAAATAGTTTTTGTATGACTTAAATGGAAATAGGAAACTCGATTTGGAACATCCATTTTATGCTTCTTAAAACTCACCTTTTTTACAGGCGCTCATCCAATTTGAGAATATTTTTTTTTTGCGTAGTTAATTTAATTTAAAAAATTTTGTTTTACAACTTCAAAGTGAACATTGCGCGATAATCGTTTGTTACCCAATATATCAATTTTCTCTAATCAAGATATCTTTAAAAACAATAATATGACAACTTTTGGGATCTTTAATTTAACGGGTTCAATGGGTAGCTGAATTCAACGAAATATATTCTGCTACAGAAATAATTTATCATAAAAAAAAACAAGGCAGGCATCTCTCAAGGGTCTCGTATCGTTATTTTTCCATCACAAGATAACTTTGCTCGATAAATCACAGTCAAATCAATTGAAACACTCAATATTTGCAGCTTTTAGAGTAAAAAATAACCTAAGGCAGATAATGCAGGAACAAAAAGAAAGCATCATGCATCCTTTGTTTGCTTTTGTTCCCTGCTTTTTTCTATGCTGTTTGTACCAAATTTTCTTAATACACATATGTGTGTGATTTTCTTCTTGTCTTAAACTTTATTTAATACTCTTTTAGATGAAGCAAAGAAAGTGCTTGAAAGCTTTTGGGGAACATTTTCAAGGTAAATCGATTTTGAAATCTTGAGTTTTAAAGCTAAAAGCAAATCCAACAACCTTAATTTGGTCTCGAATATCCTACTGTGAGAATGTAAGTGTAAGTGAAGTGACTGTATAAGATGGTGTTATAAGATGCAAATTTTAAATTGTTAAAGATCAAATGACATATTGTTAAATTGGAAATTGATGAACATTGAACGGCTTTCTAAGAAACTAATATAAATTTTGTTTTAAAATTACATCGATTGCATTAAATATATTTTTTTAGACATGTGGTGGAGTTCGCAATTAGGTGCAACGCAAAAACAATAATGTTAATTGTAATTCATGGAATTATCTCAGAAACGTTCATAAAGCTTTTATAAACAAATAGTACCACACCGAGAAAAAAGCTTATGCAAAATTATTAAAAAACCTAGTATAATTCATACGATGGCTTTGGCAGTTTTCAGCCTCCTAAGTTTTTAGGCAAAAGACCTAAGTTCTACATGTTAACTTACCGATATTGATTTGGATGATAAATTAACGAAGTATTTTGTAATTCATACATTGTGACTTCGACAATTTATATTAGCATGCTTGCTTAATCTCCCGAACATAGTGTTCAAGTTTTCAACAAAAAGCTTTGTTGAACTATAAAAGTTAAATAAATTCATGTACGAGAAGTATAAAATATACATTTACTTAGGTAAATTACTTTATATTGTTTTTGAAAAAAAATTTCCAAAGACAAGTATGAAATGTACTTAAACTTAGGTAAAATTTTGCATATTGCTGTTGTGCCAAATTACCCAAGTACTTAAATGAAACTTCTAAAAAAAAATGAACCAAAATTTTTTATTTTTACAAAGGAAACCTATTTTATATAAAATAAAAATAAATAAATAACTGGCCATTTCAGCCCTTAAAGACTTCGACCTAGCTTCTTATGATCAATTGTGTTGTGCGTGTTATTAAGTTTGTACACAATTGACCGAGAATCGGACCAACAGGTAAACGCCGACTCCGAACGGCGATGAACGGAATGTTCTTGCTCTCAAGAAACTTTACATGGCATTTCAATTACTCTCTAGGGTTTGCCATTGTCTGCAGAGAGGTGGCGGCCGTACAGAAAAATTATTTTAATTCAAATAATTTTTTGTCGCTGCTGGGGTTCGAACCTGGGTCTCCAAAGTTCTTGACATAGCGGCCACGCACTTTAACCAACTACGCCACGGACGCCACGAAACCTATTTTATTTAATGTAAATATACATACATTTACAAAGTTTACAAAATAGATTTACAAAGTAAAAAAATTATGCGTTTAGATAGCTTTTAAATACATCTTATTAAATGCTAAGAAAATGCACTCACGAAGGATTGCACTTTGGCTAAATATGTAGGCTATATCATTTTCATTATGAATACTAAATGATAACTATAACAAACCGCGAGTATTCAGCGAAAAATTTTGCTCATACCATTTTGATAAAGTGTCAAAGTTTTCGGAGGTTTACCTACACTATTGGTTAAAATGTTATATTCTTGGCTTGGGTGAATCAAACATTTTTTTTTTTTGGCAGGGTATCGAAGTAAATGCTCTCAAAGCAATGTATTAAACAATATATTACTTTGGTGAATAAGCATAAGTTTCTAATGTCCATACAATTCTTTTTACCTAAGCCGACTTAGGTGATTTTACTATTGCTTTTTTTCTCTGTGCAGGAGTTTTCTAGAGGGGAAAAATTAAATTTTGTATCAATGAATTTCTAATTTGTTTGCTTTTATTCAAAATTGCACAATCCAAACCCGGACTTAGACTTGGTTTTATTTCTGATTGAATGGAATGTTTGTTGAAAGGGTTTTTGAGGTTAAAAATTACCAGGTCCAAGGAAAATATTTTTAAATTCATAGTGGAATATAGTAGTAGTTTCTTAGGACCACAATTTTAATTTGACATCGGTTAAGAACGTAAGAATTAAATGATAAAATTTACTGACTTAAGTCACTGATAGCTTGCAGAAAAGTTATAAATTACGGTATTAACCCGAAAATGTAAGCCCTTTTTAGGTTTGAAATAGTTTATAGTCTTAAAATTGGGTCACAAGTAGATCAAAACGTTCTCGGATCAAGGTCCGGTAATAAGTCCTGTAAGTTTAAGCTCAATGATATATGCTAATAAAATATATTGATATTTTATCGCTGTGGAATTGTGGAAGTAGTCATGATGTTCTAGAATGCATGGTATAAAGAAGATTGAGAACAACAGGAATATTAGTAGTATTGACTTATTTTGAACAAATAGTAATGAAAAATATTGCATTAAAAAAAAACACAAAATCTGGAGGTTCTAACGTGATCATAGCCAAAGTTATGGCACAAAAATAAAAAAACCTTTCCCCAGAACTATATGTGGATTGAAAATTTTAAAGCAAGATTTCTCGGAACATTGAAATCGGACTTAAGCTGTTTGCTTATTGGCACGGATATTAAATTTTATTTCAGCTCATGTCCCTTGTGATACCATTATTGACTCAAGATATATACGTAAGAGTCGTAAAATCATATTCTTAAAAATGTATAAGTTTGATAGTATATAATTGTTACAAAAAAATTTATAAAAGTTGCTGATGAAACAAACATATTGGAAGTGAATGTTTGGAGGTATTTGAATGACGAGCTATTGCAATATTTTTTACTGAATAAATTAAATAAAATATGTTTAAACTTCTTCTGAATATGAGTTCTTAAATTTGTGCTCAAATATTTAATTCACAGATACAGAATTTAGCTCCTTGGGTATATAAAAGAGTAAAACTGCTTTATGGCTTTAAAAAATTGAGAAATATATAAAAATTATTTTATAGCTGACCAATAAGGAAATCAATTGAACTTTAATGGACTTTCTGAATCTTTTAGAATGAATTCGTGGTATAATTAGAATTTATAATGAATACCTGAGGTATTTACATCAAGCAGCTACAAAACTTTTGAAATTTTTTTCCTTACTTATATCTTTATGTTTTTGATATAAAATTCTACATATCACATAGTTTTTTAATACAGTATGATGGCATAGGATGATTGTGATGTATGATGGCATGGTATGGTGGTATGATGATCACGGAATGATGGCTTGGTATGGTATTGTATGGTATGGTATGATGTGTTTGGTGTGATTGCATTCTTATTATTAATAACATTAAACTTTTCGAAATTGTATTAAAGCATATCTACTCGTGCCATTATATGAAATGGAACTTTTTTAGTAAGGTAATATTGAAGAGTTAATCAATTAACCACCTGAAAATATCTACTTTTTGGGTTAAAGTTTCACTTCTACCGTGCATAGCGGCAACATACATATTTTTAACGTGACGAAGTTACGTTTTACTGTGCAGGTTTCCAAAAAAGTCGAAAAAGGTATTTCTTCTCGAATTGTTACTCGCTGAGTATAAGAGCTATAATTAAAAAACTGGTACAACCGTTAAGTTTAATTCTTTGACTTCATTATAAAAAGAAAACAAAAATTAAAGTCGTCATCGGGAGCTGCTTAGGCAACGCAATTGAAAATTTGTTACAAGGAATTATTACTCGCTGGGTATTAGTGCTAGGATTAAAAATATGTTACACCAATAAAGGCCTGTTCCAAGCCTTCCCAACAAAATTAGACAAACAAATTTTTGACGTCATGGGGACGCAGAGAGAGCCTCTTAAAGATCGACAATGCAACATTCATGCAACGGCGCTGCATTGAATTTTTACTCGGTGAGTAAATGAGCTACGATAAATGTTTAAAAAGAAAACTCAAGGATTTATACTCTTCCTTACGACAAAAATAAACAAAAAATTCTGACGTCACCAGGTCGTCAATGTAGCAGCTTATGTAACAGAAATGTAATATCTTACTTACTTACTTATCTGGCGCTTACAACCGTAAGTCGGTTTTGGCCTCGTATAAGATATTATAGCCTCGTATAGCCATTTCTGTTTTGCGCTTGCTGGCGCCAGTTGGAAACACTAAGCCTTCCAACAAAGATGTGGACGTCCTCTTCTGCGTTGACCACCACTGGGCACCGAATCGAATATATTTTTCGCTGGAGCGTAGTTTTCCATTCGCTCAACATGACGTAGCCAGCGGAGCCGCTCGATTTTAATACGCTTAACTATGTCGATGTCAGCGTACAGCTCATACAGCTCGTGGTTCCATCGAATTCGGTACTCGCCGTTGACGCAGATTGGACCGAAGATTTTACGAAGGATCTTTCTCTCGCAGGCTCCCAAAGTCTTTTCATCAGAACTGCTCAACGTCCAGGTTTGTGCTGCATATAATAGGACGGGCATGATAAGTGACTTATAGAGCGTGAGTTTTGTTCGTCGAGAGAGAGCTCTGCTTCTCAATTTTGTACTCAGCCCAAAGTAACACCTGTTGGCAAGAGTTATCCTTCGTTTTATCTTAATACTGACATCGTTGAAAGAGTTTAAGCTGGATCCCAGGTAGACGAAGTCCTTAACAACCTCGAAGGAGATGTTGTCAACAGTGACGTGGTTTCCAAGACGCTGGGTCTGTTTATTTGTTGATACTAGGTATTTCGTCTTATCTGCATTCACTGCAAGACCCATTCGACTCGACTCTTTCACTAATCTGGAGAATGCTGCACTGACTTCGCGCGTATTATGGCCAATAATATCGATATCATCAGCATACGCCAGCAGCATAATACTTTTGTAGAATATAGTGCCACTGCGTCTCAAATCAGCAACTCGGATGATCTTCTCCATCATTAGGTTGAAAAAGTCGCACGATAAGGAATCACCTTGTCTGAAACCTCGTTTGGTATCGAATGGAGGAGTTAGATCCTTCCCGATCTTAACTGTGCTGCTGGTGTTGCTCAGTGTCATTCTGCAAAAACGGATGAGCTTTGCAGGAATACCAAATTCAGACATGGTGGAGTATAGATGATTCCTTATTGGACTGTCAAAGGCGGCTTTGTAATCGACAAAAAGATGATGTGTGTCGATTTCTTTTTCTAGGGTCTTCTCCAAGATTTGTCTGAGCGTAAATATCTGGTCTATGGTGGATTTTTCAGGTCTGAAGCCACACTGATAAGGTCCAATCAGCTGGTTTACGATGGGCTTCAGTCTTTCACATAATACGCTCGACGGGACCTTATATGCGATATTAAAAAGGCTTATCCCACGGTAGTTGGCGCAAATGGTGGGATCGCCTTTCTTGTGGATTGGGCAGAGCACACTAAGGTTCCAATCATTTGGAATGCATTCTTCCGACCATATTCTGCATAGAAGCTCATGAATGCATTTAAATAGAGCTCATGAATGCCTTCATTCTTGAAGAGCTCAGCAGGTAAGCCACCGGCTCCTGCGGCTTTGTTGTTTTTAAGCCGAGCTAAAGCTTTCAAGACTTCACTATGGTCGGGCAGCGGAACTTCAATGTCGTCCACAATTGGGGTTTTCGGGATATCATCTCTATTGGCGGGATTGTTGTCGTCGTCACCATTCAGAAGCCTAGAGAAGTGTTCACTCCACATCATCAGTGTACTCTGGATATCTGTCACTATATTCCCATTTTCATCTTTGCAGGAAGAGGCCCCAGTCTTGAAACCATCGGCCAGGCGTCTTATCTTTTCGAAAAATTTTCGGACCTCGTTCTTGTCACCATGCATCTCAATTTTCTCGCACTCATGCATTTCCGCTTCTCTTTCTTTCGCCTGAAAATGCGTCTCTCTTCCCTCCTCTTCTCTTTGTATCGCTCTTTCGCAGCACGCGTTACAACCGACTACATGGTGGCTTTAAAGGCGGCGTCTTTTTCTGTAGTGGCGTCGCGACACTCCTGGTCGTGACACTGGTTTCGGCGAGGGCGGTGATAGGCTATCACCTCTTTGGCAGCCGTACGCATAAATTGGGAAATGTGGTTCCACTGCGCGCATATATCGTCGATCGGAGGAGTCCTTTCTTGAAGCAGGAGTGAGAGTCGAGTAGCGAAGTCTTCGGCTGTCTGTTTTGACTGCAGCTTTTCGACGTCTAGCTTTCTCTGTACTGGATTGAGCGCATTCTGCGACAAGATAATGATCCGAGTCTATATTGGCACCACGGTTCGTGCGTACATCTAAAACACTGGAAGAGTGTCTTCCGTCAATCAAAACATGATCAATTTGGTTGCGCGTTTTTTGATGAGGAGACAGCAAAGTGGCTTTTTCAATATTGAGATGCTTGAATCTAGTGCTACTAACGACCATGTTTCGCGCTGCGGCAAAGTCAATCAGCCTCATTCCATTATCGGATGTATTGTCGTGGAGGCTGAACTTTCCTTGAAATGTAATATCGTTGCATGGAATTATTACTCACTCAGGAGACGTGTGTTATTACGCCTGACAACTAAAATACACAAAAAATTCTTATCGTCATGATTTCTGAGCATTATGTGGTTGCAGTAGAAATACGAAGGCCATGAAAAAACGCTGCATGGGATTTTAACTCTGTGACTACTGGCGTAACGGTAAATTTTAAGGAACGAAAATAAAGGTGAGGTCTTCGGGCACATGTTGAGACTCTTCAGGGAACCGCCTGATGTGACGCATATGCACCACTTTTGCTGGATTAATTGCATGCAGATAAGGCAAAGTTAATGCACCAAGGAAAAGCACAACCAATGGAGAAGCAAATAAAAAAAGCAAAAGCAACAACAAGAACAACCTTTGTTTGAAAACTTATAGTGAAAAGTAAGTAAGAAAAGCTCCCAAATTTAACGAAAAAATAAAAGATAATACACCAGAATGTTCTAAAAAATTGCCAATACTTCTGATTTATGCACATTGAAGTAATGTTCGAATATTTGTCTTTCGACTCAAAGCAAAAATCAAAAAAAGCTTGAGCAAAAAAAAAGCTTTTTGTTTTAGGACAGCCTATACATGTTGCTTTTATAATTATCTTCACAATACTAATACCACAACTCTTCAAAATATTGTTCAAAATCTCCCAAGAATGTCATCTGTTGAAAGTATCATCAGTTAGGGATTAAATAATACTTGGAATAGAGTTATATTACAACTACATTGCAATTATTTCTTTATCTGAATATATTTAAGATGTGTAAGAATTTTTATTAAATTTAATTATTTCTGCTTTTGGTACTCAACTGAAAGAACCAATTTTGCCAATTTGCCTATTGCCCTTTAATGTTATAACTCTTCCAGCCACTTTCAAAGTCATGCCCTCTTCACAACATCATTTTCAAAATCCCTTCGAAATGCATGAATACCATCTTTAAATTCCATAAACGACCAACTAAGCGCCCTAATCAATACCCTCCACAAAATGTCATGAACTACGTTGATATTTTCCAAACGCCAAAAAAATGCATGTCGAATTTTAAACTGTCAGACGAAGCATTACAAAACCTCATATGCAGGACTTAGGACGCAATTGACTGCCAGTAGAAACGAGTAGCATTTCAAGCTCCTTCGCTTATGCCAATTTTGGTTTTTGTATGTGTGTGTGTGTGTGAGTGTGCTTGTGAACGGAATAGACAAGGACAAGAATGGATGGTCCAATTGCAAGGAAATCACACGGGATCACAAATCGCATCGCATGTCGGATGAACGAATTGCGATGCACTGCAAGAGTAAATAGAAGAGAAGATTCTTTTTTTTTTACAATTTTTCGAGGTTAAAAGTAATACCTTCACAATTGGAAAATATTTCGATTTTATGTGCAGAGTACATGAATGCATAAATTACTGTATTTAGTGAAGACCATGAAAAAAAATTGTTGAAAAATAACCAGAGCAACTCAGGAAGAAAAGTACTTTAAGAAGAACAAACGTTGGAAAGCATTTTTTGAATTCGTATCTAGGAATGGGTAAACAAATGAACCCATAAATTATGGATTTGTTTTTGCTTTCTTACTAACTCGGGTTGGCTTTACATGCTATGGGCTAACAAATGGCGCATGAAGAAGCATAAAAAACTTGTTTGTTTACATTGTACGTGAATCTTAAAACTGATATTGGTACGAAGAATAAATAAAAAAGCGATACTTCATGGAATAGTTGTTGTTGTTTTCTTAATATTGAAATACTTTATATTCAGGGCGAACTTGCTGGCTTCCTTAAAGTTATCTTGCTAATTTGTTTTATCACAAAAATAACAAAAAAAAAAAAAAAAAAATCATTAAGAAAGAATTTCATTAGTATTTACTGATGTACTCTAGATTTAAAGTCTACTTAGCTTTTCGGTCATAAATTAAAAAAATTCAAAGCATTCGAGTTTTTATACAAATATTAAGATTGCTTAAAATTGAATTTAACATAATTTTCATTTTTAATATTTAAAATATATTTAATAATAAAATTTAGATTTGAACAAATTTTAAGAAAAACTTGAAAAGTATTATCACGTGTAAATTTGTACCATTCGTCAAGAAACTGCAGACCAAAAACGAAAGAGTTATCAATTTTTCAAAATTTTCTACTTAAAAAACAACTCTATAAAAAAAAATTAGTCGTCGAGTATTTAGAGCTTGAAATGCATTTCTTTTTTTTTACTTCTTTTTCAGATATTTTTCCGAAAATATACAAAAAACAAAGTTTAATTCTAAAAATTGTTGGTGCTTTCAAAGCTTAAAAAAAATAGTTTAAAAGTAAAGTATTGGATAAAAAATTTTAAAAATTATTCTCTGATTAAAATGTACGAAGAACATTTAATTTCTTTATTAAAAAAAACTTACCTGTTCATGGACACACCCGTAGATTTTGACGCGACAGCGTATCTTTATGCTTTTCCTTATTTTTGTCGCAAACTTGTCCTCATCCTTATCCTTATTCAAACTCTTGAATAAAATCATGCACCAATTCCTGACTTTACCCTTGCTCGAATCCCTCATCTTATCCTTGTCCTACTTCTTATCTCAATCTTTGCTCTAAATCTTGTCCTTAGTGTGTCCAACACGTTGTTTTTTTACTTGTGATTTTTCCAATTTTGTCCAATATATTGCTTTAGATGTATCTATATCTTTATTCTTGTCCATGTCCCAATCCTTGTCGTAGTCCTTTTCCAAATTCTTGTCATGGCGCCAATAGTCAAGAAGATATTATTCCATGCAACGTTATTTTTATTGTTATGCGTTTTTACTACAGAGACAACCGTGAAAAGCACATTTTTTGTAGCTCAAATTTTTTTTCTTGTCCGTTATGAGGTCAAAGAATTATTTGTTTTTGTTGTAAAATAAAATTTTTCTGAGCATATTGTACACACAGTGTAATAGTTCCATGCAACAATAATGCATTTTTATTCGCATCCTGACGACGCACTGTGGGGTAATTGATAGCAAAAAGTGTGATCAAATCAACTAAGCGTCTCTGTAACGGAATTTATATTTCTTTAGTTAACAAACAATTAGAAACTATAAAAATCGTCATAAAACCATATACTTTAATGGAACTTTATTTTTGTTCTCAGTATTAATGACTAATACATATGCAATATAAAAATATAGAGCGGTTGTTAAATTTTTTTAAGTTTTTTATATTATTAGTGATCTGACATTGAGTCATTAACAAAAATATCATTATCATCATCTTCTTCTTTCTTTTCGTAATCATCATTATCTTTGATATTATTTTATTCGTTACTATCTTCTTTTGCGGATTTGAGGAGCTCCAAAGCTGCTTTAGGCAAAGTTTTAATTTTTTTTTTGCAGCTTTATTTTTGAACATATTAAAGGATCTGAAGTGATCAAAAACCTATTAAAAATGTCTTCATTAGCCTTCTGCCTACTACATTTTCGAGCGAAATCGTCCCTGAAGCGTTTGAAGTCTTTGTTTCGAGCCTCCTGAGCCTCTTCGGTCAATTGACCTATTGACAACAATGCATAAGAGACTATTTCCGGTACATGTATAAAATATCACTAACTGCTGACGTTTTTTTTTTTGTTTTTAAAATAAAAACAAAAGAAAAAAAAGCACCAACAAAAGCAACAAGAACACAGCAACGTAGAGTACCTTTACCCCACCAATAAACAAATAGTAGCTTCGCCGCTAGTTGCTAACCTTCATTAATTTATACAAATAAAAGAAAACAAAACAAATAAAAAAAAACAGCAACAACAGCAACAAAAATAACAACAACAACAACAACAACAACAACAACAACAACAACAACAACAACATCAACAACAACAACAATAGTAACACTAACTTGATGTACACATTTTAAGTTTCCGTTTTTTTACTTGCATATATCGATGATTCCATATCAATTCGACTATTTTTAAGCAAAATTTTCAAATTCACTATACTATTAATATTTAAGCAAAAAAATTACACAAATACAAAATGAATAAAAATAAACAAAATTAACAAAAATCTTATCAAATAAATATCAAAATTTTAAATTTTTTCGCCCGAGTAAAACCAGGTATATCATCTAGTTGCAACGGTCAACTACTGCTTAGTATAGCTCCAGCACAACTTTATTTCGAAGAATCATGTCAATTTCTCAATTCGTTTCTGAGTTATACTCTCGAATACCTCTTTAAACACTGCCACAGCAACAACAGCTCCACCTACCGGGTTAAAGCCTAACCTTTAAACCTAAACCATCTACAGACCTAGCCGCACACACACACCAAATTTCATCAAAATCGGTCCAGCCGTTTATTAGGAGTTCAGTGACATAGCCATGTACAGAAGAATTTTATATATGAAGGTATTTGAAATTTTCGGCAAAAAAGTAAGAAATCTTTTGCAGGCATTTTTTTAAAAAATCGTCAAAAATAGCAATTGTTGGAATTTCAAGCTAAAATTTAGTATAAACCTTAAGTATTGATGTATTATAACGATACTATGTTCAAAAGCTGAAAATTTTACTGCGATCACCATGAAAAATATGACACAAAACTTCAGACTAAATAAATTAAAATAAAAAAATTTCATAAAAAGAGTCAAAAAAAGTATACCACAAGAAGGACTCATATTCAAGATCTATAAGATATATTCCAGATTTTTTTTCTGTACGACTTACGGTTTCGAAGTTACAGCTGTTTGAATACATGCACTAATTGTATTTTTTAAGATATTTTGAAATTTTTTACAGTGTATATCTTTTAAAAAGAAATAAAAATTAAAAAACAAAGTATGCAGATATAATACGTTTCAGGAGAACTATCACCACAGAGAGTTTAAAAATTTTCAAAAATAGTGATGTCAGAAACGTGGGCGTTTTGACATGGAATCACCGATATGTATGTATTTCAATTGCATGGGCATACAAAAAATAATATTTTTCTTAAGAACCGCAGAAAATCTGCAAACTTTTGTTTTGTTAACATATCACTTATATTTGTTGTTTCAAGAAAAAAAATATACTTCTACTGAATTGAGTGGTATTCACAACTATATGCTTACATATATAACTAAAAACACACATTTTATAAGCCTGCACGGAAAAAAACATTAAAAATACGAACAGACACTTTTTGTACTAAAATATTTAATTTGACGTCCCAAAAATACCTGAGGTAGAAGGTCCCATTGCTCAAAATATTATACTTAATTAATTTTTCAAGAAAAATCCCTTGGAAATAAGAAAACTTTTGTGTTTCTTACTATGCGCGCACCAAAAGTAAAGAAAACGTCAAATTTGCAATCGCAGTGCACGGACACCGTTGACTTTTTTTCAATTATTCTTTCGCATAGTGATGTACAATTCTCTTCTCTTTAGAACGATATCAATCATGGTTGGACATCTTCGATTTGATTTTTTTAATTAATCACACAACTTGGAATGAAATACTCCAATGTGCGACGTCATCATTTATTACATTATTTTTGTCGTAAGTAAAAATTCTTTATTTGAATTTTATAACAAGTACCGTGCCATGCATACTTACCGAAAAATAATATGGATATTCAATGTTAGAGCGGCCTCATGTCGTCATGAACTTTTTGTCTTTAGGGCTAAGAAGGAGTATTTACTAGAATATAATAATTTTTACAGAAGAACCTTTACATAGCGTGTTATAATTCAGTGTAATAAATTCCGCATCCCAAAGACGTCTTTAATTTTATATTTATTTCTTTTTTCATAAAGTCAAAGAACTAACTGAGCGAGTAGTAAATCCATGCAACATCGATGCATTTTGGAATAATGACTTTTTTTGGGTTTTCTTTTAAATTAATAATATTATATAGTATTGTCACCTACACACCTTCCTCCCTCAAAAGAAAATCCTGACACGATACCAATTCTATTTAAAGGGATTTGAGAAAAATGATTAACTTCACTTCAATTTATAGAAATACGAGTGACTTTAAAGCTTATTGCTTTATGCTAACCAGATGTATTACGTAGTCTCTGGTTAAGATTTGACTAAAGGCTTCATACGACAATGTTTCCAAGGAAATTTAATTACTGCTGTGCTGTTTTTTTTCATTTCCATCAAACAAGTAGTTCTCATATCCAAACGAGTTGTACACTTCAAACATCAAATTAACTTAAGTTCTTCAGCTATCAGCAATATTTCTGCGAATATAAGCAACTAACCAAGTCAGAGTTCTTGGAATAAGATAAGTTATAAATAACGAAATATATTAAAATCGTAGTATTGCTGAATTCTCTTTTACTTAGTTCCAGGAAGAGCTAGAATTGTTAAAACACTGCTAAAGCAGATTCACTCCTTAACTAACGGGTGATTTTTTTGAGGTTATGATTTTCATGCATTAGTATTTGACAGATCACGTGGGATTTCAGACATGGTGTCAAAGAGAAAGATGCTCAGTATGCTTTGACATTTCATCATGAATAGACTTACTAACGAGCAACGCTTGCAAATCATTGAATTTTATTACCAAAATCAGTGTTCGGTTCGAAATGTGTTTCGCGCTTTACGTCCGATTTATGGTCTACATAATCGACCAAGTGAGCAAACAATTAATGCGATTGTGACCAAGTTTCGCACTCAGTTTACTTTATTGGACATTAAACCAACCACACGAATGCGTACAGTGCGTACAGAAGAGAATATTGTGTATTCTGAGAGTGTTGCTGAAGACCGTGAAATGTCGATTCGTCGCCGTTCGCAGCAATTGGGTTTGTGTTATTCGACCACATGGAAGGTTTTACGCAAAGATCTTGGTGTAAAACCGTATAAAATACAGCTCGTGCAAGAACTGAAGCCGAACGATCTGCCACAACGTCGAATTTTCAGTGAATGGGCCCTAGAAAAGTTGGCAGAAAATCCGCTTTTTTATCGACAAATTTTGTTCAGCGATGAGGCTCATTTCTGGTTGAATGGCTACGTAAATAAGCAAAATTGCCGCATTTGGAGTGAAGAGCAACCAGAAGCCGTTCAAGAACTGGCCATGCATCCCGAAAAATGCACTGTTTGGTGTGGTTTGTACGCTGGTGGAATCATTGGACCGTATTTTTTCAAAGATGCTGTTGGACGCAACGTTACGGTGAATGGTGATCGCTATCGTTCGATGCTAACAAACTTTTTGTTGCCAAAAATGGAAGAACTGAACTTGGTTGACATGTGGTTTCAACAAGATGGCGCTACATGCCACACATCTCGCGATTCTATGGCCATTTTGAGGGAAAACTTCGGAGAACAATTAATCTCAAGAAATGGACCGGTAAGTTGGCCACCAAGATCATGCGATTTGACGCCTTTAGACTATTTTTTGTGGGGCTACGTCAAGTCTAAAGTCTACAGAAATAAGCCAGCAACTATTCCAGCTTTGGAAGACAACATTTCCGAAGAAATTCGGGCTATTCCGGCCGAAATGCTCGAAAAAGTTGCCCAAAATTGGACTTTCCGAATGGACCACCTAAGACGCAGCCGCGGTCAACATTTAAATGAAATTATCTTCAAAAAGTAAATGTCATGGACCAATCTAACGTTTCAAATAAAGAACCGATGAGATTTTGCAAATTTTATGCGTTTTTTTTAAAAAAAAAGTTATCAGGCACTTAAAAAATCACTCTTTATAATTAACACTTTCCCCCACAAGGTTAAAACAAACGGAAAGAAGAACCAAAATATTTGTCACTGGAAAATGTTGATATTGAGAACATGAATCTGACAACTGTTTGTTGTTCATTTGACATTATAGCCGTAAAAGGTAAAAAAGTGCAACATTTCATTCACATAGAAATATATACTTCCCACCAAATTTACTAATAATTTTTTTTTAAATATACCAATTTTATAATTTTACAATTATTAAACTAGTTTAACTTGAATATTTTGTTGTGGCACCATGGTTTTTTAGAACTTCAATGCACCGACGGGCCATGGAATCCACCAGTTTGTCAGAAATTGAGGGATCAATAGCATACCTCTGTTTTTTTTCCATAATTCTTCTTTGTTTTTCGATTTATAGCCAGCTACTTTCTTCTTTAAGATCCCCCAAAGGTGTTCAATTGGGCTATGATCTGGTGACTGCGGTGGCCATTCTAATACATTAGTGCTATTGTTCCGGAACCATTTTTTTGCCAGTTGCGAGGAGTGCTTGGGATCGTTATCTTGCATAGCCTCCCATTTTAACTGCATGTTTTCATCGGATAATGACAGCAAATGCTATTTAATATATTTAAATAGTCTGTGGCCCATATTTTAACCTTTAAGGAATGTTGCTACTTGGCGCGCTCGGTATTCGAGTGAAAATTTAAAGTTTTTTTACAGGAAAACGGTAAGAGATAATGGAACATTTTTTTTTTTTGGGTGAATAAATACAATAAAAAATTATTTATAAACAAATTTTTTTTATCAACCCATTTATGTTAACCACCAGAACTCGATGGGCTCATCATTCTGAAGAAAACTGGCGCGAAAATGTAAACAAAAGAGCTTTTGGAATCAACTTCAGTGCTTTTTTGAAAAAGCATACTTTGAGCTTTCTCACACTGTCGAAATCAAAAGTTTTACATTGTCGGTGGATTTTTGAGGAATTTTCGAAAAATGCGTAAAAAAATTTCATCGCGTATGATATTTCATAAGATGTCATTAATGGGTTAATATTTAACATTTGTTATGCATGAAATTTTAATTTGAAGTTGCCGTGTCGATATAGGAAAGAGCTGATGGTTACCATAATAACTAAAGTTTGGCAGCACCTAGAAAAAAAAAAAATAATTCTTAAATAATATGAGTATGGTTATCGTGTGAACTAAAATTTTTAAGTTTGGCAAAAAAATAAAAAAATTATGAAGGTTTGAAACAAAAAAAAATCGTAAGAAACGCAATTTTTTTCTAGATTTTGTTTACAGCAGACTAGACATACTGTTTCGTTGGCCGCTATACCAACTCATCAGTAGTCTTGTAGATAATACCTTCATAAAACCTTCATCTTCGTTTTCACACATTAAGCGTAGCTTATATAAAGAGTGATTTTTTAAGTGCCTGATAACTTTTTTTTTAAAAAAAACGCATAAAATTTGCAAAATCTCATCGGTTCTTTATTTGAAACGTTAGATTGGTCCATGACATTTACTTTTTGAAGATAATTTCATTTAAATGTTGACCGCGGCTGCGTCTTAGGTGGTCCATTCGGAAAGTCCAATTTTGGGCAACTTTTTCGAGCATTTCGGCCGGAATAGCCCGAATTTCTTCGGAAATGTTGTCTTCCAAAGCTGGAATAGTTGCTGGCTTATTTCTGTAGACTTTAGACTTGACGTAGCCCCACAAAAAATAGTCTAAAGGCGTCAAATCGCATGATCTTGGTGGCCAACTTACCGGTCCATTTCTTGAGATTAATTGTTCTCCGAAGTTTTCCCTCAAAATGGCCATAGAATCGCGAGATGTGTGGCATGTAGCGCCATCTTGTTGAAACCACATGTCAACCAAGTTCAGTTCTTCCATTTTTGGCAACAAAAAGTTTGTTAGCATCGAACGATAGCGATCACCATTCACCGTAACGTTGCGTCCAACAGCATCTTTGAAAAAATACGGTCCAATGATTCCACCAGCGTACAAACCACACCAAACAGTGCATTTTTCGGGATGCATGGCCAGTTCTTGAACGGCTTCTGGTTGCTCTTCACTCCAAATGCGGTAATTTTGCTTATTTACGTAGCCATTCAACCAGAAATGAGCCTCATCGCTGAACAAAATTTGTCGATAAAAAAGCGGATTTTCTGCCAACTTTTCTAGGGCCCATTCACTGAAAATTCGACGTTGTGGCAGATCGTTCGGCTTCAGTTCTTGCACGAGCTGTATTTTATACGGTTTTACACCAAGATCTTTGCGTAAAACCTTCCATGTGGTCGAATAACACAAACCCAATTGCTGCGAACGGCGACGAATCGACATTTCACGGTCTTCAGCAACACTCTCAGAAACAGACGCAATATTCTCTTCTGTACGCACTGTACGCATTCGTGTGGTTGGTTTAATGACCAATAAAGTAAACTGAGTGCGAAACTTGGTCACAATCGCATTAATTGTTTGCTCACTTGGTCGATTATGTAGACCATAAATCGGACGTAAAGCGCGAAACACATTTCGAACCGAACACTGATTTTGCTAATAAAATTCAATGATTTGCAAGCGTTGCTCGTTAGTAAGTCTATTCATGATGAAATGTCAAAGCATACTGAGCATCTTTCTCTTTGACACCATGTCTGAAATCCCACGTGATCTGTCAAATACTAATGCATGAAAATCATAACCTCAAAAAAATCACCCTTTACTTACCGAGTAATAATTCAATGCAACGACGTTGCATGAATGTTGCATTGTCGATCTTTGATCTGTTCTTTCTATGTCCCCATGGCGTCAGACATTTTTGGTCTAATTTTGCTGCGAGGAGTTGGAGCAGACCTTTAGTGGCGTATTATATTTTTTACTCTACAACTCTATACTAGAGTGGAACGAATTTTTAACCTCATGGGCTTCATATATTTTTGAAAACTACGATTAAAAAAATAAATTTCTGCATCTTTAGTTTTTTTTTGCGACATAACTTTTGACTGCACCCGAGGGTTTATATTTTTCATGCCAGAATCATTATTTTATTTTTTCTGAGATCCAAAGTTTAGTTTGAAAATTAGTTCTTAATTTTTTGATGCAAACCATTTCATTAACGCTGTACAATTGTACAGACATACATAAATAATACTACACAAATTGTACAAGGTGGCGCAAAAATAACCTTCCGATGTTTGTTGGCTGTAATTTAAAAAAAAAAAATGAAAAACTTTGATTCTTCTTGTGGATTATTTTTATTTGGTCTTTTAATTTTTTTTACATCAAGTCGAGAATATGATGTCATGTAAATGGCCGCCGCCACAGTTGATTGTCATTTGAGCCCTTTTTATGGCATTTTCCATCACTTCGGCCAAAACTTCCGGCGATAGGTCCTCACATTCTTGACGGATATTGTCTTTAAGAGCTGCAAGAGTCTGAGGCTTGTTGACATAAACCCGCGACTTCAAAAAGCCCCACAAAAAGAAGTCTGGAGCGGTCAAATCAGGCGATCTTGCTGGCCAGTCCAAATCGCCAAATCAAGAGATTAGGCGCCCGGGAAATGCATCCTTCAGCATATCGGTTGTGGCACGTGCAGTGTGTGCCGTTGCACCGTCCTGTTGGAACCACATGTTTTCCAATCCCAATTCATCAAGTTGCGGCAAAAAGAACTCGTTGATCATTGCTCTGTAGCGCTCACCATTCACAGTAACCGTTTGGCCCGCGACATCTTCGAAGAAAAAAGGTCCGATGACTCCTCCAGCGAAAAAAGCACACCATACAGTGACTTTGAGCGGGTGTAATGGCTCTTCGTGGGTTACACGCGGATTTTCAGTGCCCCAGAAGCGTAAATTTTGCTTATTTACGTACCCGCTAAGATGGAAATGGGCCTCATCACTCATGATTATTTTTGATGAAAAATCATCTTCCTCTTGGTGGTGCGTTCTGGAGCAGTGTAGCATAACATTGTTTATTAACGTGTATTTCGCATGTGTTTACTACACAAATGTCAAAACAGAACTGACATTAGGGGCCAATCGCAAAATTTATAGCATTTTCTGATAGGAGGATTACTTTTGCGCCACCTTGTATATACCATCAACAAACAAACATTTATTTAAAGTTCAGCTACCTGCAAAAGTGCTAGATTGCTTATTTGATTTTAACGCAAAGAATGATTAATTCTCATGTTTTGATTTTAAGTTAAATCGATGTTTATGGTTGTTTTAGCTTATTTAGGTAAATGTTTGTATGTTGCACTTTTTGTTGCTTTTAATTTCTTTTGTTTACGATTGTTGTAAAATTGCTCAATTAACTTAGTGTTCATGCTTGTAATTTATTTTTTGTTAACGTTGTTATTATATTAGTATTAAATCACCGATTTTTAATTAATAAAATTGATAATTATTTTGATATCCAAACCAAGTGGTTGTCAACTTATTTTCCTCATCAACCTTTGAGTTAAAGTGCTCAAAAGCCCAA
Organism: Pherbina coryleti; assembly: GCA_943735915.1. Classification (NCBI taxonomy): domain Eukaryota; kingdom Metazoa; phylum Arthropoda; class Insecta; order Diptera; family Sciomyzidae; genus Pherbina; species Pherbina coryleti. The sequence goes on from OX030948.1 coordinate 65,819,007, forward strand.
CCAATATTCAACAACCTTTGAGTTAAAGTGCTCAAAGGCCCAACCAATATTCAACAACCTTTGAGTTAAAGTGCTCAAAGGCCCATTCGTTGCTCGAGGCATAGAGCCTTGAACAAACGCATAAATGATAACTTGTCAAGAGTTCGCTATGATACCATGTATGCGCTAGAAGGTATTTAGGATCAAAGATCACCGAAATCGGTCATTAGCTTATATCTCTGCTCCTCTTTGTAGGACAGAAAATATGCTCAAAACAAAATTGTAGATCAGATAATTCTCTACAAAAATGCCCTTAACAGTTTTAATATAAAACAAACAGCGCAAAGTAAAAATTTCATATTAACTTTAAGCAGAGCGGAGATATATACAAATGACCGACTTGGGTGACCTTTGAACCTGAATATCTTCTAGCGCATACAAGACAATTTGTTATTAATGAGTAAATGAAGAGGTTTGCATCAAAAAAATTAGCTCTTAATTTTTTTGGATTTCAGAAAAAAAAGTCTGACAATGAAATATATAAGTTAAATTCGTACTTGCCGAATTAATTAAAAAAAAAGTTTTTTTTTTCGGTCTATGACCGTTCTTTATTATGAGTTTAAATCAACTAGCTACAATTTTGTTATTTTCCAAGTTTGATAACTTATGCTAACTTAAATAATACAAACTGCAGCGGATGTTTAGTCAGCGATCTTTTAATGTTGTTGTTGTTGTTGCTTGGTTCTCATGAAAGCGCAGTAGACGCTGCGTCAGCATTGCACACTTTGTCAGTATTCCAGAGAAATATTTTGTAGGGATCCAATTACTTTATTTAATTTTATTTTGGATATTTTACGTGTTAACTCCTCCGTCGTTAAGTTCAAACGTCCTCGTTTGACCTATGATGCGTAGTTAACCTCAAACTGATTGGTTTGAACTGATACTGCATTCGGTGTCGTGTCTATGGAATCGTCCTTAAAGCTATTTGTTATTTGGACTTTAACTGTTTTATTTTTTAGGTATTTCCTTATTATTAAGAACAGAACTGCTGCAATGATGACTGCCAATAGGCTAAAATTAGTTGTGTAACTGAGCCTATTTTTAAATTCGAGTTGATTGATACGTTGGGTGTTATTTATTTGTAGTTCGTTGATAAATTTTAATGAAAGGACTTCCTCTATTTCGTTTTGTTGGTTTTGCAATTGAAGAATGGCTGGTAAGGGTTTTCCATAGGATACTTCGTGATGCAAATAAATTTTTTCGTTAATATTAATTGTGCAGTTATGGTGGCGTATGATAAATGTGCCGTTTAAATTCGTGATTTCTCCATCAATACTGATTTTTCCGTTAAATTGATTTTGGAATATTAATCCAGGCATAATTTCTTCTACAGAGGCGACGTGCTGGTTGTTGATCACCGTGCAATTGGGTTTACGACTCTCTAATAAGTTACTAATACAAGTTGAATTATTCAGATTAACAATATTCTTACTATTACAAATAGTGAGCTCATTATATTTTTTACAATTTGTATCGACTCCAAAAATATCATTATTACAATTTAAAATGTTTTCGTATTTTATGTCATTAATTACATTTTGTTTCTTAACTGCTTTTATTAGAAGAGATTTACATGTGTCTGTTTTTACTGTTGGCAAAGTTACGATATAAAGGATTGTTTCGTTATTTGTTGCTATTTTAATATCGGAGAATTCAAGAGCTTCATCTAAATTAACATAGGGAATATCATTCCTTTCAAGTAATCTTTCTACCATTTTTATCTCTTCGTTTGCTAAGATATACGTATTGATTACATTGGCTTTTGCCCAACTTATGGAGAATTCTATATTTCTTAAGTCTTCTTTTAACATTTCCAACTTAAATTTGTAACTTAGAATTAAATCTTGTTTTATGTCTTCCTTAGATCTAATAGTTTTCATAATCAAATTAGTGACATTTTTGAGTTCATTTATTTTTTCAATGGTTAGTCTATTTATAATAATCTGTTTTTCATTATTTTCTAAAACATTGTTTATTTTGTTTTCGACTATTTTGAAATCTTCGTGGTCAGGATTTCCTGAAATCCACTTCCACATTGTGCCTATGGCATTAATTGATCTTTTTGATTTTTTATTTTTTATTTTTAACCTATAAAGGTAATTACGGATTTCTGATATTTCGTGATAGAGGAATGCGTAGGTAGGGTTATTTTTGCTAACAAATTCATTTATGTGGGCTTCTATATTATTAGCTATAGATTCGTACTGTTCAATTTCTATGGTGTGTATCAAACGGAAGGTTCCATCTTGTAATTTTGCTGTCCCAGTGTTAATTGTTACTAGTTGAGAATGCGTGTAGTCAAGTATTTGAATTTCTCCCTCTGCCGTAAGTATTCCGATGAGTAATCTGTAAATGTGAAGAATAATATTTTTCATTTTTTAATTCGATCTTTGTGTACCGTTCGTCCTGTAACCGTTATTACTGTCTTTTGTCTATTTTGAGCTACAATTTCCTTTTTGTATCTAGGAGTCAGTTTGGATCCTAATCTTGAGTTTATTTTTACATATATGGTATCGCCTTCTGAAAAATCTATTGGTGTTTTTCTTTTTTTATTATGATTTAGCATGTCTTTTTCTTGTTTGTCCTTCAATCGTTGAATATTTTCTAATCTTTTCCTTTCTTGTTCTTCGTCTGTGTCACCTAGTGTTCGTCCCATGAAAAGTTCTATAGGTTTTCTATTGGTTGTCGAGTGTATAGAGTTGTTATATTCAAATACTGCTGAGAAAAGTAGTGCTGGGAAAGAAGAATAGCGATCTTCAGCTTTTAAGCATCTTAGAATTTCGGTAAGAGTACTATGAAAACGTTCTACTTGCCCATTAATAGTACTGGAATAAGGCGGTGTTGTGAAGATTTGGATTCCGAGTTGTTCGTTCAACATATGGGTAATGGTGGCAGAATTAAACGATTTTTCGTTGTCAATTACAACGTTTTTAGGTTTTCCAAATGATAATAATATTTCTCTTAAAGGTTCCTTTACATGTTCTATTGCTTTGGATTTTACTAGTCGTGCTTGGGCGTATTTAGAGAACTTGTCTAATGCTGTTAATACTATTTTCCCTTCGGTGTTATATAAGTCAATATGTAATATCTGCCCTGGATGTTCTGGTATTGGTGTCGCTAGTATTTTCTGTACTGTGGGGTGTCGCTCATACTTATTTTCTTTGCATATTGTGCACTCCTTTAAGAGTTTCTTAATTTTCTCTGTCATTTTAGGAAAGTAAATTTTGTCAAGTAGCTTAATTTTGTTTTCCTTATAGCTTCTATGAGCTCTTCTATGTTCTTGTAATATCTTCTCTTCTTGTTCTGATTCGTTGACAATATCATCGACCTGCTTCTGTGTATAACAAATTCTATAGGAACTAAAATGTAAAGGGTAAATTGCTTGTATTCTTCCCATTATTTCTTCGCTAGTTAACAGTCCGTTAATAACGCTGGGATTCAAATAGCTTCTAAATGTTTCTATCAAATCTTCTTGTGTATATTGAGGCTTTATTATAACGTGTCTATGGTATGTTGGGAAAGGTATAGTGAAATTATAATTATCAGCTTCACCGGTTAAAATAAAAAGTTGGTTCTTGAATACGTTGATAGGGGCTTCTATTGATGGAATAAGGTTTTCAGCTGAGCTTTCGTGACTATGGATAGTGGCGGTTAAGGAATTTATTGGGACGTTTTGAGGAGGTCTAGAAAGGGCATCGGCAACTACGTTCGCTTTTCCTGGTTTGTATCTTATTTCGTAGTTATACTCTTCGAGAATAGACTTCCAACGTTTCATTTTTCCGTTATTATTTCTATTGCTCAAGGCATATGTGAGTGGCTGATGGTCCGTATAGATTTCAACTTTTGCCGAACCATACAGATAGTTTCTTAAAGCATTTAACGACCAAATTATGGCTAATAGTTCTCTCTCATTAGCTGCGTAGTGCTCTTCGGTTTTTGACAGTGTGCGGGATATAAATGTGATGGGTCTGTTTTCTTGGGACAAGACAGCTCCAAGCGCAAAATTTGAAGCGTCGGTAGTAAGTTGGAATGGCTTTTTAAAGTCTGGATATGATAGTAGCAAGTCATTGGAAGTGAGGGTGTTTTTAATTTTTTCTATTGCATCGAGTGCGTCTTCATTTAGCGTAATAAAAGTTTTTTTTGAGTCTTTCTTGGACACTCGTCCATCCTCCCCTCTTAAAAGGGATGTCAGGGGTTTAGCAATTTTCGCATAATCTTTTATAAAACGTCGATAATGTCCTGACATGCCTAAGAATGAACGTAGGTCTTTAAGTGTGTTTGGTAGAGGAAATGTTTTAATAGTTTCAATTTTTTTCGGATTTGTTCTTATACCATTTGACGAAACTAAGAATCCAAGGAATTCCACTTCATTTTGGAAGAACTTGCATTTGTCTAATTGAACTTTCATATTTGATTCACTTAAGGTTTTGAAAATGTGTTGAATATGTTCTATGTGATCATTTTCCGATTTACTAAATATAATAATATCGTCGATATAGACGAAACAGAACGATCCTATGTGTTCACGCAAAATATCATCAAGGGTCCTTTGAAAGATTGCAGGTGCATTCTTTAGACCAAAGGGGAGCCTTGTAAACTCGAATTTTCCATTGTTAATGGAAAAAGCAGTTTTTTCTATGTCTGTTTCCTTTAGTGGTATCTGATGGAAACCACTTTTGAGGTCAAGTACCGAAAAATATTTGCATTTCCCTAATTGCGCTAGGACGTCATTTATTTCGGGGATCGGGTAACGGTCAGGAATGGTGATTTGGTTAAGTTTACGATAATCTACTACTAATCTATGTTGCTTATTGCCATTTGAGTCAGGTTTTTTTGGTACAATCCACACAGGGGCATTGTACGGGGATCGGGATGGTCTTATTATACCATCTCTTAAAAGGATTTGTATTTGTTTTTGAACTTCATCCCTTAGAGAAACGGGATATGGATAGCTTCGTGTATAAACAGGAGAATCTGAAGTGGTCCTGATTTCACCTTTGACTCTACTTGTGTAGGTTAATTTTTCATTGGGTTCTGCAAAAAGATTTTTGTATTTTTCAACAAGCAATTCGCATGCTTTTTTCTGTTTATCTGTCATTTGTTCATTTTTTATGTCTATTGTATGGACTGCTTTTGATTGACATTGTCTGATTAATATTTTTTTACCATTGAATATTTGCATGTAATTATGTTTGGTATGAATAACAGCGGATAATTCCTTAAGGCTGTCATTTCCCAAAATGGCGTCAAATGATTTTAAGGTGGGAAGTAAATAGAACTTAATTTCGAGTTGTGGTATATTGAAAAGATTTACGCGAGTGAAATGTGTTATTTTAATGTTACCCGCTATGGAAGTTGCAAAGAAAGGTTCCTTATTGGCAAACGCTTTAGGTACGACGGAAGGTTTGATATAGTTCTTATTTGAACCCGTGTCAATTAGTATTTTAAGTATTCTACCTCCTACTGTCTTGACTTGAATATAAGGCAGTGAGGAGTCACTCATTCTAAAAAATGTATATCTGTTAGGTCGGAAAAAGGAACTGCGATTTCTGTTTGGGTTTCATGTGTCCCGAATTGATCTTGTTGATTCTCGTAATATTGCATGTACTCGTTAAATGTTTGTTCCAAGTCTTGTCGAGTTTCTGAAGCTTGATATTCTTGAGTTGTCTCTGTATTATTTATTTGTTCAATGGGATTGTATCGTCTTGCGTCGTCTAGTTGGAAATTATTCATGTCGTTACATAAGTTGGTATATTGGTACTGATCAGGGTACGCTTGTTCTATATTAAAATTTCTCTGAAGCTTTCTCGGTCCTGTTTGGGGCGTATTCTCGCCTGGTCGTTTACCATAGAAATCGTTTGGCTTGGGGCGATTTACATAATTTAGCGCTCTACTCTGGATACTCTGATCTACTTCCATGGCTTCTGGCCGTGGCTGTGGTTTAGCAGCGAATGGTCTCGGTGGAGGGTTTGTTGGTCTAAATAAATTGGGTTGTGCCAGAGGGGCATAGAATTGTTGGCGCTGTGGTTGCCATATATTATTTTGGAAGGGTCGAGGAGTATGTTGAACGGTTGCATTTCTTGGAAAATGTGCCAGTTGTGGGTAGAAATTTTTTGTTAAAGGAGGAATAAGCTTTCTCTGAGGTATAGGTGGTGGAATTGTAGTTTTCCTATTTCCTAATGCATAATTGGTTCTGTAGTTTTGATTTTCTAGCTTTTGGCAAAGATAGAGGGCTTGTGGTAGATCTGATGGTTCTTTTATGGCTAATAGTCTCGGGAGTTCGCCGTTCAAACCTCTTATGAACGTGTCTAGAGCTTTGTTTCTATAGGAGTCCGTAAAAGTTTTTTCAGCGTCCTTGCTTATGTTCATGCAAGAAATTTTATTTAAAATTAATGAGAAGTGTTCATAAACTGATTGATAGAATTCTTGCAAAGATCTAGTGCCTTGCACGAGATTCGCCATTTGGTACTCTAATGTACCAATGTCTCTCTTGTCTGCATAATGGGTGGTAAGACATATTTTAATCGCTTCCCAATTTAAGGGCGTATTATAGGATTCTAACACTACGTTAGCCTGTCCAATTATTTTATTCCGTATGACACTAAGTATGCCGAAATATCTTGATGATCCTCTTTTACTTTCGTATAGGGACATTATTCTTTCTACAGATTTCCTCCATGAAGCAAATTCTGAAATATCTCCTGAAAATTCCCTCAAACAACGTACGATGTCCGGTATTTTGTCACAGTCGTCAATGTTTCCAGTTGTGATTATTTCGTCAGTTAGCTGGGTAGGAATGGGATTTATAAATGAATTAATTGAGGCTGCACATTGTTGTTCGACAGCCTGCCGGATTAAGGCTTGAATTTCTGGGGTAATTTGGCCTGGTGTTATTTGAGCACCTTGACTATTAAGAACCGGTGGTCTTATAAGGTTATTTGGGTTTGACATTGTGGTTATTTTTCTTTTAGAACGTAAAAGACTACTAAATTATTATTATTTTTTTTTTTTTTATTATTTTAAATTTTAAATTTTAAATTTTATTATTTTGTATAAATTATTTTAGATACTTCTATAAAATGTTAAGTAAACACATTTTATTTTCTATACGAATTATTTTTTAAATCTTTTGTCCAGTTTAATTTAATTTAACCTATGCTTTTTAATCTTTTTATTTTCCTTTTATTTTTACTTAAATTCACTGTCTTATATTGCTAGGAGTGATTTTTAGATATTTCTATTTGTTTTTTTTTTTTTTTTTTTTTTTTTTTTTAAACTGTTTTAAATTTATAATTTCTCTTAAATTTAACTTATTATTTCGTTACAATATAAAAATCATATTCTTACAAATATATTCTTGTCATCATTTCGTTGAGAATCGTTGATATTAAGTTGACGTTGGTAAATCCTTCGCTGGTCGACTGGATTTTGTCCGTTTTGCTCTCTCTTCGCTACTTCGGATCCTACGTCGCACACACTCGCGAAGTTAGCTGAAACTAACGTTTGAGCTTTTATTCTTTTTATACGTTTATGTTTTTTATCAAAACTTAACGCTTTTTGTTCTTTTAATGCCGCTAGTTCGTGTAGCACATTTAAGCAAACTTTTCACTATTTTCCGCGTTTATGTTTTAGTCCAAAACTTAACGCTTTTTGTTCTTTTAATGCCGCTAGTTCGTGTAGCACATTTAAGCAAAGCTTTTCACTATTTTCCGCGTTTACGTTTTAGTCCAAAACTTAACACTTTATAACACGTTGGGCGCCAGTTAAATTCGTACTTGCCGAATTAATTAAAAAAAAAGTTTTTTTTTTCGGTCTATGACCGTTCTTTATTATGAGTTTAAATCAACTAGCTACAATTTTGTTATTTTCCAAGTTTGATAACTTATGCTAACTTAAATAATACAAACTGCAGCGGATGTTTAGTCAGCGATCTTTTAATGTTGTTGTTGTTGTTGCTTGGTTCTCATGAAAGCGCAGTAGACGCTGCGTCAGCATTGCACACTTTGTCAGTATTCCAGAGAAATATTTTGTAGGGATCCAATTACTTTATTTAATTTTATTTTGGATATTTTACGTGTTAACTTATATAAACCCTTGGGCGCAGTCAAAAGTAATGTCGCAGATAAAAACTAAAGATGCAGAAATTTATTTTTTTAAGCGTAATTTTCAAAAATATATGAAACCCATGAAGATTTTTTGCTTCCATACATTTCGTTCCACTCTACTCTATACTCAGCGAGAATTAATTGCATGTAACAAATTTGTAGTTCTGTTGCTTAGCAGCTAACTCCGACACCAGAAGACTTCTCTGACTTTGTTTTTATTTTTGTCATAAAGTGAAAGCAATAACCTTTACGGTCGTACTATTATTTTAATCATAGCGCCTATACTTAGTGAGCACAAACTCAATGCAACGTCGATGCATTTTGAAGAACGTCTTATTCAAAATTTTTGGGGCGCGGTAAAACGTTACTTTGTCATGTCAAAAATTCGGTTGTATATTATTTGAATAAATTCTTTAACAGAAGTGATCCTAAAACTGAGCCTTATCGCACAACGTTCTTAGGATTTGTATAGCTAGAAGAGTTGTTTCTAATTTATACACTTTTCGATATCCACTTCAGAAATTTTTTTTATTTAATGAAATGTTGTTGCAGAGAACCCAAAATTCGAATTAAATGTTTGCAAGTGTTCACATATGTTTGTATGTTCTACTTTAGGTCATGAATGATTGTGTGAAAGTGTGTATCACCCAATATACTGCATGAATTTATGACTTGAACATTTTTCGAAATATTTTGTATTTCTGTGAACTTGGTTGGGGGAAAAAAATAAGTTGTTTGACTTTGCGGTTCTGAGCGCAAACATATTTTGCTTGTTATTATTAGCCTGGAGTGCCTTCATAGAGCCGTGTAATTGTCAGTTTCATGGATAAAGTCAGACGAGCCCAGCTGGACACAATGAACCGCAGGGTCTAAATTTTTTTCAAAGAAGGTCGACATTATCTCTAATGTGGATTTTTTTGTGGCTTGAATAGAGACTACATGGCCGTGTGCGTGTGTGTGTGTGCCGCATGTGTTATTTTCGATAAAATTTTTATTTGTGTGTGTGATTGGATTTTTTAGCGAAACAAATTTCCTTTCATAACGATATTTGCGGAAATACTCAAAAATAAAAAAAAAGAACTTTAAAGTAAATATAAGACTTTAATCATGTAACCGAGTAATTTCCGATAATTTTTTAAAACCAATTTTACTTTAAATGTATACTCTTATAACGAATTGTTAAAAAAATAATGTTTGACATTAAGTTTTTAAAAATTTCTAGCAAAAATCTTAGCAAAATGCTTTTGGTGATAAATGTAATGCAATGTTTGTATTTTGCATTTGTATTTTTTATGTTACTGAAAAAAATATTTGTTCTCTGTATCCAAACTCAACGGGCTCGATGAAATGAGAAAAAAATTTGCGACTTAAAATATATTTTCATGGCCATATCGATTACAATATGTCTCCACAATAGTTTTCTGCTATAGGTCAACCAGCCATAGTCATACTTATTTTATTGCATATCATGTATCATCAAATGTTTCATTATAATCATCCGCGCATTATTATCGATTCACAATTGGATAAACAATACATTTTTTTATTCCAGAATATTATTGGAAGGAAACAGAATACTTGGCTGAGACTCCAAGACAAAATTAACAAAGAAACAGAACTTGAAAATATATCATCAATTCTAGTGATTATACGCTGAAATAAATTTTTACCTTTTACCACGGGCCAAAATCAGCAGACCGATAATGACGGCCACCTAAGCTATCCAAAAAGTATCGAAACCGTGCTGGAAGGACCAGAGGAAATAGTTGAACATGCTTAGTTGAACATGCTGATCATACCTATAAAGATCAGCAGTGAAGATGCGAAGAGCTACGAGAATCCCTCAAAGGGACCTGGGAATGCCAGTGAAGAAGGGGAGGACTACGTGCCCCGTCAGTGAAAATGGTACTTCACCAAAATTTTCAGCGATCAGTTGCAAGGACAATGGTGGAGGCAACCCGTATTCTTATTCTACGCTGCGATGGTAGAGCGGGACCCAGGCTTTCAAGAAAATTAAAACGGTGAGCCCTAGGTAGAGTTTCCACAGTCCCACCTACCAAAATATTTAACTTGGGGGGTTCAAGAGTACCGACGTATGAGCCAAGGAAGGACGGTTGGAAGCAGGTAGGTTGGAAGCAAGACGGTTGGAATTAAGCATCTTTCAGTCCCGTATGCACTTAGCCTAGTGCAGCCTCCGCAGAAATGTGATGCACTTAAATACGACCAAGCTAATCAGAAGGGAGAAGAAGAAGAAAAGGATCCAATCTTGCCACTAGCTATATTGTCTCCGCAGACGGAGAGATAAAACAAACAGAGAGCAAGGCGTCATATTAGTTTGATGTTTCTTCAAAAAGAATAATCACAGAAAATAAAACAAATTTACCGATTACAGACATCAAAAAATACATATTAAATGAAAATTTAGAAAATGTATATTTAACCTTCATCCGGATCAGTCATCTTATATTCTTTGTGCTTTTAATGGAATCTATCTGAGATTTTGGCTCAATGGTTAAATCGTATATAAATTTTTTATTTTTGGTGTCAGATTTGTGCTCACACGTCACATATGTGCTGTATAAAAAATTTCCTTAATAAGTATTTGTCATCAAATTGCTGACGCTCCCAATAAACCAATCGGATTCGTTTCGAATTAGAGACGAAACCGTGATCTCGTGTATTTAGTTCGAAAACAAAATTCGTTCTACTTTCGTTTTCGAATCCGCGAGCGGAAGAAATTCACACTTCGTTTTCGAAACGAGATTTTTAGAATAATAGAATCGTTTTCGAAACGAGAAAAATTACCGCATCGGTTTCGAAACAAGATTTTTGGAACAATCGTATAGTTTTCGAAACGAGATTTTTGAAATTATCTTATCTTTTGCATCAATGCAAATCAATGCACTTTTTTATAATATATAGATTAATATACTTTTATTATTATTTATTTTTAAAAATTTTGGATTATAACTTCATTGCAGCTTATAAAATTCTTTTTGTACTCTAATTTTCACTGCCGTGACGGAAGGTGCTGGACAAAAAAGTTTCTCTAATGCAAAGAAATATGTAGATATATCTCGTTGACATCTTCTGCATCCATTTTTCCTTTTCTTTTTGCTTCTGCAGAGGAGCTTTTTGTGTCCAGCAGCTTCAGTCACGGCCGGAAACTTAAGTAAGAAATTTATCCCTCTACCAGATGGCTTTTCTTAACCTATTTAATATATTTAATCTCTTTATTTATACTTTACCTGGCGTGGTGTAGTAACCTGATGAAGAGGAATCACTTAAAATGCTCATATGTTTCATTTTATTACAAATAAACTTAAAAAAATGTAAAAAATGCGAAACTTTATGAAACGATTAGCAAGTAATTGTTTTTATTTTGTTTTTGACTTTTAAATCTGTGGTTGCCACGGTTTCTTTTTTATTTTTTGGCAATTTGAGAAGTGCAATTTGAGGCTTTGTAAACACATGGTAGAAGATATTGAAAAGTTTTTAAAATTAGGTAAAGAATTGTATTTTATTCCTTTGGTACATTAAAATCGTTTAAATAAAGAAGCATAATTTAAAATATTATTTTTACTAATATTCTCCACAAAATATACAAATTTAAAAAAATAAAATATTCGCTTTTTTAATATTCTCGGATTCATCTCTAATTCGAAGAGAAAGCGAGAACTCGGATCCGAGATCTCGGCTTTGTTTTGAATCCGAAACGAATCCGAGTGCGCTCTGTGGTTTATTGGGGCTATATTCCAACAGTTGTTCTTTATTTTGTGTCGTGTGGCGTCCGTGGCGTAGTTGGTTAAAGTGCGTGGCCGCTATGTCAACGAACCTGGAGACCCAGGTTCGAACCCAAGCAGCGATAGAAAATTATTTGAATTAAAATAATTTCCAATAGGCCAACTATCGGAAGAGGCCGCTGAAGCCCGTAATAAGCATATCCGGCAAAACCTTTCAATTTTCAAGAGTAACATGCAATAGAGATGTACTAAATAGATTACTGTTAACTTCTGGCCCTCTGATAACGGGAATGAAGCAAATACCAAAGAAGATAAGCAAACAGTTTTTAAAAGAAACTTAAATCATGCTGCTTCCAGCCGAAACTTACTCCGAAGTATTGCGCGGTGGTGAATTGCTGGAAGAGGAGGATGAACGCTACCAATCGGAATGCAGCAGTTCCTCATCGGAATAAAAAACATCATTATTTGAATACGTATTTTTAAAAATAAAAATTTTTTATTAAAGGTTTAAATATTTTTATTACAATATTTGGTTTTGATTTAAGATGTGAAATTTTAGTGGCAAATAAAATCAAGTAAGTATTTAAATCACGTTTTGTTGCTAAAATTAGCATTGGAATGCCTTTGGTTTTGGCCGCCTAGATCTCCAAAGTACCCCTCTGTCCTACTCAAGTTCTCCTTGAGAAAAAATAGGTGGGTCATATATGACCCATTGATCGTAAAGGGTTAAGGAAAAAAAAATCAGTAAACAAACATCATTAAAAAATGCAAATTTTTGCAACAAAACAATTTTATTCTTCACCTACAAAAAAATTTGGGGTGGGTCAATATGACCCAATGTTCGTATAGGGATAAGGATATCAGAAATTGAAAAATATACATGATTAGAAACTGTTTACCCAATAAAATAATTTCGGCCGCCTAAAACGATAATACCCCTATGTTCAACGTGTCAAAACATGTATTATTCTTTCGACATCTGAGGAAAAAGCAAACAATCAATATGCTCGTCAACATGACTTTCTCAACATACTTCTCAACACAACAACAATAAAAAGCTTGCGTATTGGGCCATCATAGCACGCAGAGTTCCCGTAACTTTTTGAACACATCCCGAATGTTAAGCTAGGCGAAGTCGTATGACATTCCTTCTTCTTTTGTTAAACACCAGCTATTTAGCTTATCCTGTCCGACTTTCAACCCTTAACTCTCTCTCTTTCTGCCTTTGACAGAATTGGACACTGCCTCCACAACTATTCTTAACATTATTTGTGTACCTTATTCTTACTTTTCCCACCCATAGCTGCTATTAAATCTTATTTCGAGGTCAGCAACCTTATGACCACATTATCACATCGTTATATTAATGAGCACATGTTTTCACACACGCATACACTTACATTCAATTTGGAATAAATCAATTGACCTTTTGTTGTACTTCGGTTTACTTATTGTCAGCATTACGTTACTTTCCTCCAGTTGTTGTAGTCGTCTGATAATGACTCAACATATGGCTATAATTATTGCTCAACATCATTACGGCAAATATTAAGTTACTAATGGAAGATGAATTGCCACACTTTTACTACTTATGCTTTAATTGTGATGCAGCAGAATTTTAATTGTATACTAATAAATTCAATTAAATCATCTTCTGTTGAAATTGTACATCTCTCAATATTCTTGCCATTTAGCTTTTCATCATCTTAATGCACCACGTATGAAGATTGAAATTTGCTTTTTGTTTTATTGAAATGAATTCTCATTTGATAACGCTGGCTTCAATATAAAACTTTTGTTTGTGCAAGTTTTCAAATATTATGCTGACACACTTTCAACATTCGGCACTACCTTAGCTTTAATGTTGAAAACTGACTGAAAACGAGTTGAAGTTTCCAGATGTGGTCGAATGTCTATGAAGAGAATGAAAGATCTTGGCAGTTCTTGGCAAAATCTTCAAAACTCAAATTGAATAGCTGTCGCTGGCTGGCAGTTTGGTGTAGATTAAATTCCAAAAATAAATCTAGTAGTAAAACGCCAAATCAGCAAAGCATCCAACTGCAGCATAGAGCAGCATGTACTTAAGAGAGATGAGCTACAGAGAAAAAACCACAGGAAAAACCCATTGTAAGACACTAGTTTGGTTTTTTTCTGGTGGTGGTTTTGTCGGAATCACTCGTAAGTCACCATCTGCTCGCGATGTACTACGGTGTGGTTTCTTGTGAGGAGGAACGGAGTTGGAACAAGCACTAAAGAGTTACCCATACATGCATTGCGTTCGCATTAAGGTGACATCTTGTGGCGTACTTGCGAAACGTCTTAGTTATTTCATCTGCAGAACCAGTGAAGTGCAGCGGATTGGAAGGCGGTAGTCAGTCTCAGATAGCGTATGTACTCGCGTGTGTGTGTGAGTTTGTGCAACCACTCACCACAAGACCCACTTGCATCGACCTATAGATACTTACAAGAGCTACGCTATAGGATCCCAGCAGCGTGCATCCTAAAACAACATCGGAAGCGGAAGTAATTTTTAGAAAAGAAGAAGAGCTGCACGCAGAAGAAGAAGATTGGCATCCTTCCGCCAAACACTTTACGTGAACAGCGACAAGAAGCGGCCATTGTGTGCGTATGTATGTGTGTGGATTAAGATGTTTGTCTGCATATGTTTTTATGTGTGAAATAGATTATTGACTGTTGCAGTATGACTCAGTGAGTGCGAGTGTGTGAGTGTGAGTGTGTGTACTTGATTTAGCTGTTGTGTAAGTTCAAATTCATTTTCAATAAAGTTTTAATTCGATCGTGATTGCTGCACCGTCTTCGTTGAGGTTACTTCAATGCCATCGTCTGCTCCTGCCCGCGTAACTCTCGTTATTGACCACTTCAAAGTTTTTCTGTTTTCGGTTTCATTTACAGCGCCTGCAACATTTTACGAGCATTTTTGCTGAAAAATAAACATCTATCATCAGTTTTTGCAGCATGTTTTCTTGTTTTCTTTTCTACATGTCCTCTTCAGTTTCCTCTTTCATCTCTGTTCTCTTAGCCCGACCAACTATTATGATTCGAGTGTGCCTCGTTATCTTGCTCGTTTTTAATTTTTAATGCATCCTGTTCCTGTATTTTTCGATATTTTGGATTTTATTTTATTTTTCTTTTCTTTTTTTCTTAAAATACTGCTTCGAGCTATTTCTGCTGCATGTTGCTGGCATTACTTAATACATCGTTCAATCAATTGCCTGTCATGGTTTTTTCGCTTTGAAAAATCAAAAAGCTTATTTGAATTTTTAATAAGCTGCAATCGAAGTGAATGTGTTTGTACACATGTGGACAGAAAGATAAGATGGCTCTTTTTTATTTGTAAATATACTTGGTTTTTATTTTTCGTTGAAATTATTTAATTTTTGCTTGAATATATATATAAAAAAAACATAATTCATACGAGGATAAGAAATAATTTTAAATCTATAGCTATACAAACAATCGAAAAGGTACAAAATAGCATCCTTTTGACTTACAGTTGAACAGAAAAAGGTGGGTATTCAACATAGGCCCGTACCCAAGGGGGGATTTTCGGTGTTAAAACTCCCCTATAGGATGCGGAAAGAAACAAAAATTTCATACAAATCAGATCATGAAAAGAAAAGTTGAGATATTTCATTATAAAATTTAATAAAAGTAAATAATTTTCAATATTAAATTGGAAAAATTGCTTTAGAAATGAAAAGCTGAGAGCATTCATTTCGAAATATGATAACATGAAAAATCCGAATTGTAGTTTTTAATCATCTTAATACTTTAATTGTGTATTAACAGAAGATGAAGGGTAGCAAAGGCGAATTATTTAACAGATGAACGCTTCGCAGTTTTGAAAAAATTGTAGTTCATACATGATTTCTAAGTGTTTATATATAAATTGCTATAAATATTTAAAACCTTTACATGAAAATAGTTTGAATTTTAACTTTGCCAAAGGTGACTACATAACAAATTACAATCTTTATTCTAAAAAGCTTA
Organism: Pherbina coryleti; assembly: GCA_943735915.1. Lineage (NCBI taxonomy): Eukaryota > Metazoa > Arthropoda > Insecta > Diptera > Sciomyzidae > Pherbina > Pherbina coryleti. The sequence goes on from OX030948.1 coordinate 65,834,905, forward strand.
AAGAAGCTTTAAATCTTTACATTCCTAAAGCTTCATTAACAAATTTATCAAAACCCTTATGGTTCAAAAAAGAACTAATTTATCTAAATAAAAAAAAAAATAAAATGTATAATCTGGGATCTCCTTTATAATTCGCTTCTAATAGAATAGAAAGAATTCAGAGACGATTTTTGAGAATAGCAATTAGTTGCTTAAGGCGGAATATTGAAATGCCAAAATATAATGTTAGAAGGCTTCTTCTTGGAATTCAGTCCTTGGAAAATCGCCGTAAATATTTTGCCATAATGTTCGTAAGAGATTTATTTTGCTTTGAAATCAACTGTTGTCCTGTCCTTATCCTAATCCTAATTCCTATATTTGTCCTAAAATTGCCCTTTTACTTGTCCAAATCGTCGTTTTGGTACAAATCCAAATTTCTGACCTTATCCTTGTTCGAATAATGCCTTTCCTAATACTTTCCAAAATTTTTTCCCCATTTTTTGTCCGAAATCTTGTCCTTAGTGTGTCCAAAACCTTGTCCTTATCCTTTACCCAATATTGTTCTAAATTCTTTTAAGTGTGCCCTTTATTAATCCTTGTCTGAATCTTTTTCCTAATTATTGACCAATTCATGCTCTAATCTTTTTCCAAATTTTTGTCCTATTTCTAGTCCTAGTCTTTGTCCATAACCAGGAATTATAGATAAATAGATTACGCATTGCGCGTTTACTTTTCATTTCGACATTTCTAGCTACGAACAAAATGTTTTTTACGATCACGACGTGAGGCTAGAGCAAGTTTGTTTCTTAAATCTTTTGCCTGTGCCAGTTAACCTCACTTTTTCCATTTCGGTCAGAATATTGCAATTTTTCATTTAGAAGCAACGAGCACGAAACTATCATGCACAACACTCGTACTTACACCGTTGCCAGATTGGGCGAATTATCGCCAATTGGGCGCTTTTTTCTTGTTTTTGTGCTTAAATTTTTAGGCAATCGCCTGGCGATTTTTATGAAAACCACGCTTTTTCATAAACTCGTCTAAATTCTAAATAGTTATAGTCTCTAAGAAAATGTTCTTTAACGCTCAAAATTCTCGTATAAAATTAAGTAGCTTTTTTATTTTTTACAGATCTCAATATTATTTCAATTAATATGAAAATAAGAACTTTTATTGTATCTAATACTCTAACAGATCTCAATATTATTTGAAAAAAAGTATATAATTTTTTTTGTTTTTTCTAATATAATAAATTTCTTAGAAAAAATTGCGATTTTAGCATTTATTTTTATACCCCCACGTTTAAAAAACGTAAATGGGGGTATATTAATTTTGTCACTCCGTTTGAAACGCCCATAAGGGGGCGGGGTAGGTATAGAAAAGTATATATATTCTTGATCAGCATCACCACCCGAGTTTATTTAGCCATGTCCGTCTGTCTGTCCGTCTGTCCGTCTGTGATCACGATTACAGCCGTAATTTTAGTTCGGTAATTTTAGTAAAATAAAGGTCAAGTTCGAAAATGAGCCCAATCGGATGAAAACCACGCCTACCTCTTGTACAAAGTGACTTTATCAAAACGGCAAAATCTCTTAGAATTCCACAAATATTAATATATGGACTTGAAATTTTGCACATAAGTTTTAATATTTAATAAACACTCTAAGTATAAAATTCAACCAAATAGGATGAAAACCACGCCTACCTCCCATACAAAGTGTCTTTATGAAAAAGGTAAAATCTCTCCAAAATCCACAAAAATTAATATATGGACTTGAAATTTTTATATATAACATGTACTTGAAACAGGAATTTTTATATATAACATGTACTCTATATAAGAAATTCAACCAAATTGAGTGAAAACCACGCCTACTTCCCATACAAAGTGACTTTATCAAAAAACAAAAGCGAATATTTTCTGTTAAAACTATAACGAAAACGCTTTTACAGATAAACATTTTAGTGATTGCTTAAGACTTTAAATATACTTTGGTTCGGCCGTGGGGGTATTTTAACTTCGGCCCAGTCGATAAAATATGCGTACATAATTCTTTGTTCATATTTTAATATAAAACGGAGGAAAAACTTGTTGAATCTTATATTCACAATTTTATGTCACTGCTTACAGGCTTTTTTCACATTTGTTTACATTCTGAACAAGACTTGGCAGGAAGCCATATCGTAAGTCTATCATGGCGTAAGTTCGCAGATCGTTGAAAATTATTTTTACGATCTACGTTATCTATTTTTCCATCATTCTTGGTCTATAACCTTGCCTTGCTCCATTTTCTAATTCTGGCCCTAGTCCTTCTCAAAATTTTTGTAATAATACTTGTCCTTATATTAATTTTTATTTTTCCTTTGTTTTCCCTTTTGTTTTTGCTTTTGATCTTGTTTTTTATTTAGCGTCATGCAATAAATCCATGCAACGATGATGCGTTTAGGTTACATTGAGTGGTTCCCTAAGATCAGTGGCGTTCCTAGGCTTGGTGACACCCGGGGCGGATACTCATGGTGTCACCCCTATAAAAAATTCCTAAATGCAAAAGAAACCAATTCGATGAGATTAAGTGTTTTTATTATTATCTTTATGTTTTCCGAAAAAAAACAAACAACTATGACAAACAATAAGAATTTGGTGTCTACATATTTAAATATGTAGGCATAAGGTAAAAAAGAAAACTTATTAACTTAAAAACTGTCTTACGCAGTCTTAAAAACTGACGGAACAAAAACATTACATTTTCAGGTATATGTATATGTAGGTATAAGGTTAAACAAAGAAATCTTAATTAATGGCGTTGTCTTAAAAACTAACTTTTCTTTCTTTAAGAGCTGAAAAATTTGAAATAACCTCATCGAAATCAATATTACTTGCAAGCTCGTTTTCAATGGATAAAATAGCAAGATCGGAAAGCCTTGCCTGTCCAATGGAAAACCTTAAATAGGACTTAATTAATTTTAGCTTAGAAAAACTCATTTCGCATGAAGCTACAGATACACAAATTGTTAGAAATAATTTCAATGCGACAAAATGGGACACACATTTTTTAACGAAATGTATTTGTACCTTTTTCTTTCTGTTTGAGAAATTAAAAAAATATCGAAATGGTGTCACCCCTAAAATAGTGGTACCCGGGGCGGACCGACCCCCCCTCCCCCCTAGGAACGCCTCTGCCTAAGATGCCTCATGGGGGCATACTTTTTTCATATGTCCGAAAACCTCAGCTTTACTGTCGTTCAATGAACTTTAACGAAGCGCCAATAGTAACGTAGCTATAAGCTACGTTTTCATTGTTCTTCCATTTTTTGCTGCATTAAAGAGGACTATATATCCAGAGGCCGAAAAAAGAGTCATGTTTGTGCATTTTTTTAAGGAAACGTAAGGGATATTTTTAAATGAGGGCTTTTACAACTTAAAATATACACATTCAAGAGCCAGTTTAGTATTTTTTTATTAAAAAAACTTAATATTAAGAAGGTAGATACTGCATTTTTATAGAGCGCTGTGAAAAAAAGATGAAATGTGGTGACCTAAATTCATTTGAAACAAAAAAACGGAAAATATTATTAAACTAGATACTTAAAACTTGTACTTGTCATAGCCGATTTAGAAAATTTGATATTGATTTTTACAAAATGGCGGACTTCCGAACGAAAATAAACGATTTTTGACAAAAAATTCGCCATTATTTTGACAAATGAACGAAACTACGACAAAAAAAATCCTATGTCAAGTACGAGATTATCTATATACATAAAAATCAAATGCGAGTGCGTTAGTCTTGCTAAGGCTCAGAAACGGCTGGGCCGATTTTAATAATTCTTTTTTTGTATTGTTCGCCTTAATACAGATGTGGTTTAGAAAGAAAGAAAATTACAAAAACTTCAAGGAACAGCGGAAAAATCGAAAAAATCGAAATTGGTAATTTTGTATGGGAATTGCCACATCAGACTACTTTAAATAGCCAACAAATCTTAATGGCTAGACGGATTTAACTCAAATTCGGCACAGATATTACTTGAATCCTAGATTACTTTATGGCATTCTAGGTTTTGACCACGCCCCTTCTTCTGCCCCTTTACAAGAAACGAAAATTATCCTACTAGCGTACTTTTATTAGCGAAACTGTGCGTCTAAATAATTAAAAGAAAATTCTGTCAAAAAACATTCATATATCTTCAAAATTGCACAAAATTTTAGTACAGCGTCTTTTTCTAAAAACTTCGTTTCCTTAGAATAACAAAAAACTATCAGAAATTCGTATTTCTTACTTTCGATGAAAATAACTCAGTTTTTTTTTAAATATATTTCATCTAATTTCTTTTCGTTGATAAATTCAATTTAAGCACTTAATAAACCATATTTGAAGAAAGCTCGAACGTATTCATTTTAAATAAAAAATAAATAAAAAAGAACTTTAAAAAAATTATTTGTTTGCCCATTGTGAGGATCGATCCTTAGACCACCTCATGGCTTCAAAACTAACAGTTGAGCTGACTATTTTTATTCAAATTGAAATGTACTAAAAACATATTCCAATAGAATTCGCAATAAAATGATATGACAGCACAATATTTTGAATTCGAATAAAAGCAGCCTATTACATTCCGTGTTAATATGGGATATTGGAGTGTTTCATTCAATCAATAATTGAAATTCGATTGGCACCATTTTTTACCGATCATGAATGTTCGATAAAAAATTAATTTCGGGTGGAATCGTGATTGCTCGAATTTAGGGCGGGACGAAGTTTACCGGGTCCTCTAGTTATGAATAAAATTAGCTTGCAAAAAAATCAAAACGATCGGTTCACTAAGTTTCGAGAAATCTTGTTTAACAACTTTGAAAACATGGTTTCGAGATAAACGCTTTTGAAAATAAGGGCCAGCACTACGCGCTCTTGAAGGCGGTGCACTCGCTAGGCTATAACTTTGTTATTTTTTGAGATATCGACTTGAAACCACATATTCTTGAGATTTGAAGCTTTAAGAAAATGTAAAAAAAAAATTGTTGAAGAAAAGAGTTCTGGGTATATAATCCCTCTTAAGCAGTTGCCTCGTGACTCCAAAATTTCTTTGTGTGTTTTCTTCATGGGACCAAGAACCAATCCTTGCTGTCACAAAATAAATTTATCGCAGCACCCCTAGTAACCGAGTTAATCTAATTTTTATGTATAATATCCAATAGGTATACTTACCCAAATACTCAAATGAAGTTTACAATCACAAGGTTCATCGATTCACAAAGAAAACGCAATATTTTCATTCAATCAAAAGTATTTATTTCACATATATTTGCAATTGTTGTATAAGATTGTTGTTTATTTCAATGATTTAATATAATATATAATGCTACATTCTATGAGAGGTTTTATTCATTTTTTTTCTTATGAAAATAAATTGAAGGGTGGAGAACTGAAATCTTATAGATATTGTTTGATATCAACACTATGTTTAATTAGAGAGCAGAAAATTTAACCAGATAAATGATTCAAGGATTCGGCTGCCTCTTACGGCGTTAGAATTAAAGAACTGCCTTAAAATAAAAAGATATAAAAATGTTCAGTGGAAGTATTTCACTTATTCTAAGTTCAATTTATAACTAACGCTTACTTGATTTTTGTATTTTATTGTAGCTAAAATTTATTCAAATATTAAATCTATCTACAGACAAATTGTGCTCTGATTTAGTTTTAAACTCATAGATATAATATATATTTTCCTCTTAGATACAAGTTATTTTAAGATCTTAATAGATTTTTCTTCTGTTTGTTACAAATTTATTTTATGCTTTTAGAGTATTTTGTTTTGTTTTTTCCAACTATTTACAAAAATATCACATTTAAATGCGGATTTATCCAAACATTTCATTATATTTTTAAGTGTATGAATGTTTTTTCTTTCTTGTTCTACCAAAAAAGTTTCATCAATAATAAAGTTTATCTTAACATGTTATTCAAAATGGAAATTAATTTATTGATAAAATCAAGAGCATTAAATTTAATTGACGCATCCAATAGTGACACAAAATAAAAGTTCGTTTCACATCCATTACAAATCGTTGATTTAAGTTTGTAAAGTTAAAGTTGAAGTGGGTTCTCATCAATATTATTTAAAAAAAAAGAAGAAAAACAAAAGGCCAAATAAAGGGGTTTTGCTTCGAATACTTTTTCGCCCCCCACACTTCGATAACTTGCTAATTTTTGAGAGAAAAGTCACAAAGTTTTCCTGAAAATCAGAGGAAAAGTTCAAATCGAAATTATTTATTTTGCTGTTGCTTGTTTTTCTGTAGTTTTTGTGCTCCTCGGTTTTTTTTTTCGAAAATAAACTTTGAAAACAATCGAAAACTTTTCTTTCTATGTTTTATTCCTTTTACCAAAGTAATTTTTCTTCTCTGAGTGTGTTGTTCGTTAGCGAGATGCGCGAAATTCGAAATGAAGTGGAAGAACTGGAGCACAGATATTAATCGTCGAATATCCTGTCTTAAATCGATGGAAATGGCTCAATTACACCGAGCGAAAAGTTTATTGCTTGTGCCGCGTTGCAGCCCTGCCAACTGCATAGTTATATATGGCTGTCGGAAGAGTACAGTGACGTGTAAAAATTAAGCAACTGTAAGCATTTAAACCAATCTTAAGAACTAATGTTGATAGAACTTAATTTCTAAAAAATATTTTCTTAATATTTATTTTTAATTAAAATTATAGCTATTTGTATAAAAAAATTAATTAAAATAAAAAAGAGAGAGTTTATTCAATGTTTTCACACCAAGCGGCCGTGTTACTCCTTGGTGCCCAAGTATGGAAAACCCCTTGTGGAAAAGAAAGGTTAACTTAAAGACCAAACAGCTAACAAGAACCCAAGGACGAAAGCCTAAGGAAAACAGTGAATTCATCTTCTTCCTCTGGCATGTCCTGTGTTTGGGTGTTTGTGTGTGAATGTGTTTTTTCAACGTTCGCCGGGGGGTGTGAGATTAATTGGATGTTTCATTTTAAATACTTTTTTGCTTAGATACGCGAAGACTACGTCGACGTTAGCCCACTACCAACCCTGGGTCAGTTCACACTGACCAACGGTTCCATGGCGGAAAGATGCAGCAATTGCTGCGAGTTGCTTGTCGTTGCTGTAACAGAGTCGGGCACAGGCATAACAACAACAATTGCATCGGCTGGCATTGACGCACGAGCGGGTGTGGCGGGACACAAGTTTGTCACGGCTGCGGTCGATGGTGCTCCCGGCGGAATGACGGTGGCCGCGGCAGCAACAGCTGCCACCACTGTAGCTGGACTGGACGCAGGGTTATAAATGTTTGAATTTCCATTGGAGGCGCTTGAGGTGTTGTTGTTGAACAGAGTGTCGGCTCTGGTGGATGATGCTGGGTCTTGCGTGGCTGGCGTCGATGCTGCTGGCGGCAAAACGAGCTCATCAATTGTACAAACGCGGTCTTCTATTGGAAACTTAAAGTTAATTTCGTTCTTCTTGCCACCATTGCTGCTGTTGCCGTTGCCGTTGTTGCCGATGTTGGTGATGTTGCCATTGCCACTGGCGGTTGTGATGGACGCTTCTAAATTTTTGTCCAAACATTTGCCTTCGCCTGTGGGTGGGAGAGAGAAAAAAAGAAAGGAATAAAGATATGTTTGTTTTTGGGTATAAAAACGCGGAAGTAGCAAATATTTGAAAAATGAACAGTGGGAAACTTTTTAAGTGCCCTCAAAAAATGTTAAATTTTTTATACATACAACTTTGTGGTGAGTATGTATGTGTATCTTTGTGTGTGTGTGTTTATATCTCTTAATTTAACAGAGTTTAGAAAAAGTTCAACATTCGTTCAAGTGAGTCATATCCGCTTACTAAGTGGCCAAGATAAAAATTTGCCATTTTTGCTAAACTTTCCCAACTACTAAGCCAAGATTTCTGGGATGCAGTAGCTCATTTGAACTGCATAGGAAGTAAGCGCAACCAAGTTGCTTACTATTAGGTCCCCCTGTTGTAGGAACGGATTTAAGAGAGAGCCACAGAAGCAACTATCGCCCGCTCTGAGCTATTTCATATTTATTAAAATGTTTCAAATCATTGTAAACGTTTCCTTTATAATCTTTAGTGGGCATAAAATTAAAATTTTATGTCAATAATTTGTATATCTATTTTATAATATTGATCCTAGATGGACGACGCATTAGACAAAATCCTTTAAATTCAACTGAATTAATTGAAAAAATATACACAGGGTGTCCCACTCCTAGAGGATAATCAAGTGGGGTGATTCCTCGTGATGAGATGAGCAAAAAATTAGGAAATAGGTGTCATTACATTTTAATCCATATCCAATATACCTCTACAAAGATTACAAAACTTAATGGCTTTTTAAGCACAAAGCTGGCCATAAAATCACGGCTCTCCGCAAAATCGCCTAAATGAAAAATGACAAAAAAATTAATGAAAAATCGCTCAAAAAGAAAAAACGAAATTTCATCCAAGAAAACGTAAAAAAAGCCCAAACATTTTTGGAAAAATTACCCAAAAACAACAACTCGCGGCTTCGGTAGTCGAGTAGGTAGCGTGCTCTACTGCTATCCCAGAGGTCCCGGGTTCGATTTCCGGTCAGGCCATGGTCCTATGCTTTTAAACCTTTCTAAATTTTCTATCCTCATTTCTAATCAACTGAAATGAAAATTCATCAATATTTACAACTTGAAGAGTTGACGGTACTACAACAGTTGATGGTAGAGAAGTTTGTGGATGAGGATTGCCTTATAACTTGAACTGACTGAGGTAAAGGCATAACACTTGCCTCTGATTCAAATTCACATGCTTCTTTGGTTTTCTACCACGTTTAAAACATCCTACACGTATTTCACTAGATTGCCCTTTCCTTCCCACTAGTCTAGTACCCCATTTCGAAGCAAGGCAGACTTGACTGAATAGGTATTCCACCTAAAATCCTTGAATCAAAGCTAAAAAAAAAGTTTCTTTGCTAAGCAAAAAATAAAAAGAAAATAACGTCGGGGGGGTGTAGGCGGTGCAGAGTGGGGCGACAGGAGGCGCTTGCGATCCGCCGGGCTACGCGTGATTCGCCGCTCTGCGATACGAGCGATCCGCCGCGACGCGAAGCGCGGGCGCTGGCACGGTCCTTAATTTATCCTTTGGCTTGATCAAAAAAGCAAACCAAGAATAACATCAAAAAATGTCAGAAGCTTTGTTTTATTATAAAAAATAAATAAATAAATTGAAAATCTTATTCTTCAAGAATATATATATGGGTATTTCCATGAAATTTCGCCAAATCAGCGTCACCACGGGTCTCCGGAATCGCTGCGCCAGGTTGATCATCGACAGTTGGCATGAATACTAGATGATTTTCATAGATTTCAAATTTCGGAACCACCGCCCCTGCTCTACGGTACACTAGCAAAGCTCAAAAAACAACTGTTTTAGGCCATGTGTTAAAAAAATCATATCTCGGCGTAGAAATAAGATTTCAAACTCGTTCTTACGCCATTCTCTTTGTAATAATACGTACTTTTTAGTAAAAAATTGCAAAACCCAAAGTAACGGACTATAAATGTATTATTCATTGATATATGCATACGTATTTAAGCCTTTTTACAGCATCTTCTTGGGCTTATAACTTTGACGAACGATAATATTTTCTAACTTCCCGGGTTGCATTTTGTTTGTTTGCTCAATTTCCAACATTTTGCGACCCAGAACGATCAGTTTTGACCATTTGTTGCCTAGTTATAGCGCTTTGAAGTTTGCATTTTTCTTCATTTTAGCCATTTTAGCCATTTTTACCTGCTTATATCTCGCTTCTACCTTGATTTTTTTTCAATTGATTCCCACCAAAATTTAGTTTCAAACACGCATAGTATGATCCAATAGGTCCGGGGGTGTTATTTCGATATATTACATGCTAATGAGGCCAGGGAAATCTGCACAAATCGAGTACATTTTTATACCCCTATGTTTGAAAACGTAAACGGGGTATATTAATTTTGTCACTCCGTTTGTAACGCCCATAAAGAGGCGTGGTAGGTATATAAAATATATTTATTCTTGATCAGCATCACCACCCGAGTCGATTTAGCCATGTCCGTCTGTCTGTCCGTCTGTCCGTCTGTCGTCACGATTACAGCCGTAATTTTCAAGCTATCATCACGAAACTCGATATTTAAGCTTTTATTTAAAAAATAAAGGTCAAGTTCGAAAATGAGCCAAATCGGATCATAACCACGCCTACCTCCCATACAAAGTGACTTTATCAAAACGGTAAAATCTCTTAGAATTCCACAAAAATTAATATATGAAATTTAAATTTTGCGTATGAGCTTTGATATATAATATACACTCTGAGTATGAAATTCAACTAAATCAGGTGAAAACCACGCCTACCTCCCATACAAAGTGACTTTACCAAAAATGTAAAATTTCTTTAAATTCTCCAAAACTTAATATATGGACTTGAACTTTTGCATATGAACTTTGATATATAACTAGTACTTTGTGTATGAAATTCAACCATATCGAGTGAAAAGCACACCCACCTCCCATACAAAGCGACTTTATCAAAAAACAAAAGAGAATATTTTCTATTAAAACTATGACGAAAATGTTTTTACAAATAAACATTTTTTTGACTGCTTAAGACTTTGAATATACTTTGATTCGGACGTGGGAGTATTTTAGCTTCGACCCAGTCGAAGATCATTTCTTACTAGTTTATTTTTGTGTTGCGGATATAATATTCTCTCGGGTCATGGTGAGGTAAAATTGTCGATCACAACGTTGAATAGAATGCACATTGACTCTTAATATCTATATATGTAATATGAAATTTCTACACATCGTACGGAAATTGGCATGTGCACGTTAGTAGGAGTAGATCAGATTGTAAATGTAAAAATTAACTGATACGTTTTCTTTTTGGTAAAGTCACTTTGTATGGGAGGTAGGCGTGGTTTTCACCTGATTTAGTTGAATTTCATACTCAGAGTGTATATTATATATCAAAGCTCATACGCAAAATTTAAATTTCATATATTAATTTTTGTGGAATTCTAAGAGATTTTACCGTTTTGATAAAGTCACTTTGTATGGGAGGTAGGCGTGGTTATGATCCGATTTGGCTCATTTTCGAACTTGACCTTTATTTTTTAAATAAAAGCTTAAATATCGAGTTTCGTGATGATAGCTTGAAAATTACGGCTGTAATCGTGACGACAGACGGACAGACGGACAGACAGACGGACATGGCTAAATCGACTCGGGTGGTGATGCTGATCAAGAATAAATATATTTTATATACCTACCACGCCTCTTTATGGGCGTTACAAACGGAGTGACAAAATTAATATACCCCGTTTACGTTTTCAAACATAGGGGTATAAAAATGTACTCGATTTGTGCAGATTTCCCTGGCCTCATTAGCATGTAATATATCGAAATAACACCCCCGGACCTATTGGATCATACTATGCGTGTTTGAAACTAAATTTTGGTGGGAATCAATTGAAAAAAAATCAAGGTAGAAGCGAGATATAAGCAGGTAAAAATGGCTAAAATGGCTAAAATGAAGAAAAATGCAAACTTCAAAGCGCTATAACTAGGCAACAAATGGTCAAAACTGATCGTTCTGGGTCGCAAAATGTTGGAAATTGAGCAAACAAACAAAATGCAACCCGGGAAGTTAGAAAATATTATCGTTCGTCAAAGTTATAAGCCCAAGAAGATGCTGTAAAAAGGCTTAAATACGTATGCATATATCAATGAATAATACATTTATAGTCCGTTACTTTGGGTTTTGCAATTTTTTACTAAAAAGTACGTATTATTACAAAGAGAATGGCGTAAGAACGAGTTTGAAATCTTATTTCTACGCCGAGATATGATTTTTTTAACACATGGCCTAAAACAGTTGTTTTTTGAGCTTTGCTAGTGTACCGTAGAGCAGGGGCGGTGGTTCCGAAATTTGAAATCTATGAAAATCATCTAGTATTCATGCCAACTGTCGATGATCAACCTGTCGCAGCGATTCCGGAGACCCGTGGTGACGCTGATTTGGCGAAATTTCATGGAATTACCCATATATATTTTTTTTTTAGGAATAATGCAAATAAAAATTGTTCATTGATGTGTCTTCTTATAGAAAAAATTGTTGACTGCTATTAAATAATAGCAATAATATTGTAAAATTTGGGATTTGCCAAAGGGGGGAGGGGCTTAAACGTCTTTTTGGTCGGTTTTTTATTTTTTTACTTTCTCCAAGCTGTCCAATTACAGCATTATAAGTGTAAAATACAAAAACTTTCTGGAATTAACGGTACGATTTTTGGTAGCGGGCACGAGCACCTGGACCACCAAACTTCTTTGGCTCGCAACGACGTGGATCACCAACTAAAAGCGTTCTATCGTACTGAATTAGAATATCCTTGATTTCCTTTTTAGAGGCTTCATCAAAGTATTTTTGATAGAAAGCTTTCAGAGCCTTGACACGGATGTCAACTCCAGCGAATTTCTCTTTGCCACGCAAAAGGAGAGGTTCCTGCAGTTTATATTGCAAAACTTTGGGTTCAATTTGATCCAAAGGACATCCGTTCACCCTCAAAAGACCACGGCCACGTTTGCAATAAGCAACAGCGGTGACAGCTATCTTGCGACCGAAAACTTGAACAGGATATATAGGTTCCCTACGCTTTTGCTGCATTTTGTTAGGTGGATTAGGTAGAAAAAAAATTAAACATACAAAAAATTCTCCAAGGGGGGGGGGGGGGGCTAAAGCCCTTTCAGTCCGTATGTAGATCGGCCACTGATCACAGAGCTGTATTAGTGGCATCGAACTCAAGCAAAATCAGATAAAGATGAAAATTAAATAATAAGAAAAACAAAAGAAGAATCGCTGTTTTAACTTTAAACACCGTTATCTTTAAGAACTGAATGACTTTTTTTATCACTTTATTAATTGACTTTATTATCAAATATTGAGCACCTAAAGTGCAAATAAACATTTTTTTCTTAAAAAATTAGAATTTTAGGGTAAATTTCTCGAAAAAGATGTCAAAAATGTCGTAGTGAAAAGGTTTTTGACCTGCTCTGATGACAAATGTTTTTATAGTTCACTAATTGTAGTGACGTAGCACTCGCTAGAAGCACAGTGGATCGTATAATAAAAGTTGGACGAAAAAAACTAAAATTTTTTAAAAAACACCCAAAAATCACCCAATTTTTTTCCATACGAATTTCATATGAGAAATCACCCAAAAAATTGGGCGATTTTACCTTTTTGTTGGGTACAATTTCGTTTTTTGCATTTGGGCGAAATTTCTTAAATTTTATTTAAATATTTAAGTGGATAAATCAAATATTTTCCTTACAACTCGTTTTTTTTCGTATTTATGTATACCACACAGTGAAGCTTTTGACGTATGCCAAACAGCTGAAATAGCCGACAAACAGCACAAGCAGGTACACTTTCCTCTTAGTGATGGTACTATTTCTCATAAAAAGACAACCACGAAATTGCCAATGGACATAACCTCTACTTCTGCTATTAACCTCTACTGCTTAAGATACGAGTCATTAACAGGCACAATTCTGGCATCCGCATTACAATCAATGGATATTGAAAAGTTGTGATAACTTTAAATTTCAAGCATTAATTTCAATTAAAAAACTTCATAAAAACTTGCAAGCCAACTCTATTTCCTTCCCTGACCGATGTTCTGGATCCGCCACTGATTGAATCTTATTGTACTCGGAATATTAATAGTTGGGTCACCCTGTTTCATGATTATCCTCTTCACACTGGCTGTTCGTGCAAATGCGTTGATTAATTAAGTGTTTTGCCGTTTGTTTTATTTTCTCCTCCTAAAAAATTAACCCTTTTTCTTATACTGTGTATCTTGTACGTGCCACGTTTTGTTTTCCTTTTTTAGGACATAAGCCCAAAGGATTAGGTTGCCATAGCTGCAATGTTGTCTGAGTTTTATTAAGTTTGTTTTTTTTTCTATTTATTTATTTTCATTTCGCGGTCCCGAAAACGCGGTGAACCATCTTGTGTTTTATTTTAACTGCAGCTGCCACAATGCGCCAAAAAGTAGGCAAAGCTTGCCATTTGTACAAGTTTTGTGGCTTAAATTTTTTTGATTTCTTTGGGGATTTTTTGTTATTAGGAATGAACAAGTGAAGCAATTTCGAGCACATTATTAAGCTGAAAAGTCTTCATTTGCCCCAACTTAAAAGTACCAGTAAGTTCAAGTCTACATCATATACAACATCGGCTTAAAAATTTGAAATTAACATATTTCAATACAGCTTACAATGAGATCTCATCATTATTACGCACTTCGTTTTGCAAGTGAAAATTCTAAAATTCGTTACAAGGTTGACTAGTTTCTGAATTCAGATCCAATCAAGGCAGTAGCTGTTCAAGACATTTGGATCACCACCTGGACACCTAGCTTAGGTGCCATTGAAAGCCATTCTCTGCTAAGCTTGCTTTGTCGTCTTAAGGATTCTAGATGTTTGGCATAGATATAAAAATTAACAGATAAACTTTTCATGCTTTTCCACTCTAGGCGCAACTAAAGTGTGTGTGAAAACTAGCAATTATTTTTTCTCGCCTTTGCAGTAAGCTCGTAGAATAAGCAGGGACATAAACAAAGTAAAAAACGGTTACAACGCGTTGTGCTAGAGCACAAAGTTCATTAGCCGTTTTGTATCTCTATCTGCATTTTCAAGTTGTTGTAACTGTTACTTTTGTATCTGTGCTTTTTCTACTTCTATTTTTACACTTAGCAGCAGTTTGTCAACAGCAAACAAAAAAAAAAAAAAAAGAAAATCTTAAAGGAAAGTGTAATGTACGACATTTGAGTAAAGCTGATGTTGTGTCATCTACAACAACTTCATCAGCAAATCTGCCAAGCAGGTGAATGAGATGGGTTATTTTTTCTTTCTCTCAGACGGTATCTTAGATGTGAAACGTTGAGCATTTAAAATGCCATGGAAAGAAACACTTTCAAGGAACTGAAAAATTCCTTTAATTAAATGAAAAACTTAAAAAAATTATCCTCATTAAATCATTTAATCTTCAAAGTGTTGACATTTAATAAAAAGTAGAAGTTGGTTCTTATGCTTTTCATTTTATATTCTTTACATGTCTTCATCCAGTTGGAATTTGTACGCTCTGCACAGAAAAATTATCAACTATTCAAATTTTCTTTTACAGATGCCTCAAACGCTGTCTGAAGATAATTCTTGCTAATGCAGAATTTAATCCAATTCTTGAATTAGAAGTAGCTCAGAAAGTTCTGTGGGCCAAGGATTTAAAGCTTAAAGACAAAAATTAAGCCTAGAGACATGCTTTATGGCAGTGTTTTATTCAAGCATTTCATATAGACATTTTTTAGGTTGTAAGACTGAAATCAATCCTTTAAAAATCTGTACGAAATTCTGCAGATACTTTCAATAATAATTTAAAAAAAGGAAATTATTTGATATGGTTAAAATTTTCAACCGCTCCAAATATCATTTGACAACGCTACGTTTTACCGCGTAGTGCTATAAGTTAAAAAAGTTGAAATGTTGCCAAAATCCATCGGCGTTTTTTTTTTTCAAATTTTTACTCGCTGAGTATAGGTTCTAAAAGAAAATTTATGATACCGCCATAATGATTAATTCTTTGACTTTATGACAAAAAAAAAAAAAATTAAATACATCATGACGCGGAAGTAACTACTTAAGCAACGACAAAAAAATATATAAAATCAATGATGTCATGAGGACACGGAGAGAGCAGTTCCAATGGACAATAGAGTGTCCCTTATTTTGCGATTTTTGGAAATGTCAAAGGGCTGAAAGGTTTTTATATGCGTTTTTATATTCTAAGAACGAAACTAAAAAAAATTTTTTTTTTACGACAACGTTTACCCGTGCCAATCGGGCCCGGTAGTTTTGAAAAAATGTCCATATTAGACCATATTTGCATAAATTAAAAAAAAAACCTTTTCTCTGGTTTTTATAAATGTTTTGCATTTTTTGGAACACATACATAAGAAATATGATATCTAAAAGTTTTTTTTATGGTGGGCGTGGTTACCGCTTCTGCTGCGTCGAAATTTTTCCCGCAGCCTTTACCCACTTTTTCATGAAATTAGTGCAATTTAGGTATAAAAATCAACAATAAATAAATACATTTTGATTATGCTAAAAGTATTATTACATTTCAATAAATTCACATTATGTATTTACAAAAATTAACAATAAATTAAAAAACTAGTATTTTACCCTCCGGCGGGCGCGCAACAAGCCAATACCTACAAGCAGTCTTATTGCGGCTTTTCAACCGAAATCATAGTTTTTTTTTTATAAATAAAAAACATCAAAAACCAAAAATGTATGCCCTCTGGAGGGTTAAATTATAATAAGAAATACAAATTAATTATAAGTTTTTTTTAAGAGTAGAGTAGACTCTCACAAATTATAACCACTTTGTTCCACGCGTGGTTCTAATTTCTGAAATGTTCTAATTTCTGGACTTTTTTTCACAGAAATGCAAAAGAAAATAATGAAACTGATTAAAAAAATGTATGTTAACACAAAAGAATTTTTATTTATTAATATTTAACGTTTTTTTAACATAAATTTCATATAATTCCCCTATTTATATTTATATCAATGAGCAAAGATCACTTTTGAATTTAATAAATAAAGAAACGTCCAGAAATTAGAACCAGGTTCTGATTTCAGAGCGTTCAATATTAAAATGGCAGGTTCTAATTTCTGGAAAGTTCGAATTTGTGAGAGTGTACTGTATTTTTTTGACAGTTCGAGAATATTTTTCGAGTATTTTGGGCCACAATAAGTAGGTTTTGTAGCTGCGCTTCTGATTTTGTGAGCTTGAGAAATTCTTGAGCAAGTTGTACCCCACGCTCTGCAACATCTTTTACAACACAAAGATCTTTAAAATAATTTTTTTCTCTTTGGTATTCTTCATCTTTTTCCCATTCGTCAGGATCATATTTTGAAAAATTGCATGTCAAACTAAACCTACGAAATAGATTTGTTGTTCGACAAGATGCAAAACAATCTAAATCTTTTTTTGTCCATTCATTTAAAGAATTTGGGTTTGCGATTGGATGATTACATGGAAACTTCTGAGCTTGCAATGCTGTCACCATCAGTGTTTCCAGATTAGGGGAATTCCCCCTAGATTTAGGGGTTTTTTTAACTGGTTTGAAGAATTTTAGGGGTAATAAATCTTTAGGGGTTTTTTTTAGGGGTCTTCAAATTTTCTAGGGGTTTTTTTCGGGGTATTTGAAAAGTTTACCTTAGGAAATAAAGATTTATTACTTTTCTTTAAAACTATGCAAAAAATTTAGGAAAAATACTTTTTCCACCATATTGTGTAAAAAGCGATTTCAGCAACACTTTATAAAAACAGCTGAATTAGCAACACTTCAAATAAATTACCAATCATTTCCCACTTCACTTCAAACAAGCTTCTCGCTTAACCCTTTCGGCATATTTGTTGCCATACGGCAACAGTTTGCTTTGTGGCTATGTTTCCAGTTTGTGACACCCCGCTTTTTAACAATACATTTTTAATAATAGATTGAAATGTGATGAAAAAGAAGAGAAAATAAAAAATACGAAAATTAATTTTTATAGCATTTTTTTCAAGGTTATTCCGAGTGAACTCATTTGCGCGACCACGCGGCCACGCGACTTCAAAAAAGAACAAATTAAAAATTATATTTTTAAATATTTCCGAGAATTTTCTAAAGCGAAAGGTAATTAAATGTATTACTATGAATGTAAGAGATCTTATTTACATTTTTAGCTAGAAAAAATATGTGACATTTATAGCGCTAGAAGTTTTTAAAATTGTTTTGAATATTTCTAAAAATGTTGGTAGTATCTATTAGTAAAGCAATACGGCTTCAAAGTTCATTCTCAGCTTATTTTAGTCAAAAACTGACCCTGAACGAAGTTTGGAATGTTTGGCATTGCCAGGGCTAATTTGGCACTGAAAGGGTTAACTTGCAACTCTGGGTAAATATTAAAAACAAAGCAAGTATGGGGAAAACTGACGAAAAGAAAAGGTATGCCCAAAAATATACAAACAAATGGGAGACGAAGCCTGCTTTCAAAGGTAAAACTAAATTTTAAGGCCAATTTCAGCTTGGACAATTGAAAGCTACAAAGCAACTTCCTTAGCTTGTTGACGACGTCCAACAGCTCAGCCCTTTAAATACATAGGAACACATAAGCAATTTGCATTGCAGTTGCGCTACTCTTCAGCTGCCCCTTGAGCTGAAGTTTTAACTCGATAAATTTCAAGTTATTTACAACTGTATTTTTGTATGTTTTTCGAAAAAAAATTTTAGGGGTATTTTAGGGGGATTTGAAATTCAATCTAGGGGTAAATGGTGAGAGGCATCTGGCAACACTGGTCACCATACTGCGTTTTCTCTCAATAGAAACCGCATCATCGAAAAAAGCGAGTGCTACAAGTTCTTCGCCAAGGTACCAAAGATACCGACCAAATTTTTGACTTGCAGCAATGGAAATTTTCTTTGTTAATTGTCTTGTATGCGACCAAATCTTTTAAAAAAGACAGATCCTGATTTGGAGCTTTTCTGCTATTAGTAGTTTCAAACCAGACTTAAAATTTCCTAATGTTCTTTTGCTGTACATTTTTTTTTTTTTTAATGAACAACTTTGGTTTTGCTTGTGAAATTTGTTTATTTAATCCATAAGAATTTATTCCATCAAGTTGAGAAAATGATATCGGCCAAATGGCCATCGTCCGAGTTGATGACCAGGCTCGTTTTATGGCATCTTCCATCACTCTTGCCAAAACTTCGGGCAGTAGTTCTCGCATTCTTGGCGAAGATTCTCTTTAAGAGCTTGAAGAGTCTAAGGCTTGTATACGTTCACCCGCGACTTCAAAAAACCCCATAAAAAGAAGTCTGGAGCGGTTAAATCGGGTGATCTGGCCGGCCAGTGCAAATCACCAAAACGAGAGATTAAGCGACCCGGAAATGCTTTCTTCAGAATATCGGTTGTGGCTCGAGTAGTGTGCGCCGTTATACCGTCCTATTGGATTCACATGTTCTTCAGTCCCAATTCATCCAATTGAGAAGGAAAAACTTCGGTAATCATGGCTCTGTAGCGCGCGCCGTCATCGTTTATACCGCGGCGTTCTCAAAAAAAGAAAAAATTGCCACGCACTAACTTTGAGCAGGTGAAACGGTTCTTCGTAGATGATACACGGATTTTCGGTGCCCCAAAACGATTAGTTTGTTTATTCACGTAACCGCAAAGATGGAAATGAGCCTCATCGCTTATGATAATTTTCGATGAAAAATCGACAAATTGTTGCGCAAAAAAATGGGAACAATTATTCCTCAATCTTGCGGAGTAAACCGATTCATGGCTTGTCGATTTGTATTCTGCGTTTGTTTACATCACAAATGTCAAAACCGAATTGACATTTGGCGCCATTTGCAAAAGTTATAAGGTGTTCCAATAGTGTGATTACTTTTGTCCCACCTTGTACTATGCCGCAAAAAATTAAAGAAAAAGCATTACGTTTAAGGAAAAACTTAGTGCGCAGTCCTTATAGTAAGAACTACAATTTTGCATAAGTATCTCTTTTCCTATGAAAAAATCTTTTTAGGTTTTTAGACAGATTACGTTACATTTAAAAACCCCTCATCTCGTAATAGTGAAAGGTAAACCTATGTTTGTTTTTGCATAGTATGATAAAGGAGGCTTTATACTTTTATAAGGATTTGAAATCGTTCCAAAAAGCAATACAAGAGAAAAATATATTAATTATCCTTTTTGTTAGACTCCGATTTTTTAACGTAGAATACGTTATACGGGAGTGTTAATCTGGAGCACAAAATTTTCAGAAAATGTTTGTCACTTTCATTATAAGTTTTTAATACTTTATGCATGCATTGAAGAAAATTCAAGTATGGTCTAAACATATTTAATATGTCTTCTTTTGATTTGTATTTAAATAATCATATCGCTACATATAATTTTTTTGATTCTATAAGTAAATCAAAATTTAACTCCTTCAAATTTTGTATGAATTTTCATATGCTTTGTATTTTATGTATTATAACATCATGTGTAAGAGCAGTACGATTATCTGTGTGTTCATCACAGAACCAGTGTGAGAAAGAGAAGAAGTATAATGACCAAGTAGCGAACGACAACCATGATAAATACAACCATGATTTTTGTTTGTCTTTTCTTTTAATATCAAAGACATGCTCCATATGCGCCCTTTGCAGCATTTTTTTATGCGGCGGCCATTGTAAATCCATAGGAATTCTTAATTTTTGTAGAGATTTTCTATAGTTCAGACACAAACCTTACAATCATAAAGCCTAGTATGCTGTAGAAAGAAATATTAGTGTAGAGTCAAAAATGTTTGTGTGGAGAAAAAAGCAACTACAGTACGACCTAGCTCAATGCAACTAATAGAAATTCGGCCAGTTGACGTAGTTAATGTTGAAGAAACGCAATTAAACTTCTAAACATAAAGCTTTATGGCTCTGAATCCTATATATTGTGGTTTTATGTATTAAGATATGCACTTTGTTTCCTTAAATATTGTTTTAATAGATTTTTCGTACATCAAAAATGTATTTTACAAGAAAAGAAGAACTCAAAGTAAATAATATAAAAATTTATGGAAGTGTACGCAAATGGAAGTTGCGATAATTGTGCATTTTTTTTAAGTTGCGTTTACTGAGTCAACAATGTAAATTTTTGCGTATTGCGATTATCGAGTGTTGCGTAAAGCGAGGTCGAACTGTTTTCTTATTGAAATGTCAAAATTCTGGTGCCAATTAAATGCCCGGACATATAATCGACAGCGAAATTTTGACATTTCAACTCTCCACATGGTTGTTGTACTTGCTAGCATTGAACAAATTTTTCACCTCTACAGCGTACTAAGTAGCGAAAAAAAATTCCGCTGCCTTTTCGCTGTCAAAAACTCAATGCATTCCATATGGAAAGTTTCTTTCCGCTTCTACAGCATACTGGGCTTAAGCAGAAAATGAAAAAATGTTTATGAATAACAATGTTAGCAAGGTTGCATAGAAGCTGCGTAAAGCCTTAAACAGTGCGTAACTAAACAAGCGTTTAAAGGATGTTTAAGTAAATCTATTGAATAAGGCTGTTAATGACCAACGTATTCTACGTCTGACCTAAGCGCCCGTGTTATCTAACACAGGCTTGACTTTTTTTTTATATTTTCAATTGTTAGAATGCCATACATGTTAAACTGGCTATAAAAAAGGCAGTTAAACTTTTTTGTTTTGTTTTAAACTTTGATCTCATGTGGATTATCTACGCTCAAAATGCGACAATTTTGCTTATTAACATAACCATTGAGCCAAAAATTAACCTCATCGCTGAGCAAAATCTTTCGATAAAACGGCGGATCCAATGCCAACATGTAAAGTCTATAGGTATATCGTCACGATTAAAATTGCAAAGACTACTGAATGAAAATTACACTGCTTACGGTATGAATATTAGAACCGGATTAAAAAACCTCATTTTGCTAAGTATATTGATGGAAACATAAACCTAATTGGCAAAAAAATGTTTTATTTGGTTAAAGTATTTTAATTTTTGACCATCAACATCACCAGTTACCATTTTATCATAACCATGAGCACATTTTTTGCTATATCCCCGCATTTTAGAAATGTTTTTTTCATTTTGATTCATGACTAAGTTCATGAAGTTAAATTCTCTAGTATGTAAGATTGCTTATCTAATCTCATATTGTGGGCTTTGTTGTTGTTGTATTCTTTATCTACTTACCGCCATTAAGCCTATCCTCTCGTGTGTAATAACGGGCACGGTTTCTGGAAAAACAAACAGCCATTGCAAGGATAATGATAGCAATTAAGACCAACACAATGCCACCCAAAATTGCAAGTGTATTAAGACCACCTGCTGGAGACAGAGAGAGAAAGAGAGAGAAAGAGAGAACACATATAGTAGCAAGAAATCATAAAGGCAAATATTATGTACATTTCATAATTTTGACTAGGTTTCTAATTCGATTCAAGCTCACAAGATTCAACAAAAGCAAACTCTTCTAATGAACGCATGAATTCAAGTAGATTCATAGAACAACAAAACTGTCGAATGCCGCCATTGATTAATAAAGCGCATATTTTGAATACACTGGCTGAATAGATAAAAGAAACCGCTCAAATAGCGGTAGTCATGTGTTAATTGAATGTTGCAGTGAACCGAGCTAATACGGAATTTAATTAGCTTGATGCCTGATGTTAAGGAATTCATAATTCAGCAAGACTTACACCAAGCTAATTAATTAAATTTCAAATGGAATCAAGTTAATTAGTGTTAATAGAAAGATATATGTATGCATGGGAGTATGTGTGTGAGGATGTGCCAAAATTTAAAGCTAAAAATTTAAAGCTAATAACTGATTCACTCAGCCATATCCGGCAGTATGTAATTTATTCTTTTTCCGAACTCAATAAATTATATTTTTTGCAAATTGTCTTTGAAAGCAAATGTTTTGCAAGTTAGGGAAATTGGTTGCGCCATTGGTGTCAAGCTAATAGTCGACAAAAAAAACCGAGTGAAATCAATACTTCACGCTCACTTACCTCGCTCAAGAAAATTGTGTGAAGTGCTTGCGGCGTTTTGCTCCTCATCCGTTATAAAATCCAGACACAAATCCAAGCCTGCTACATCAAGATCTGTTATTTCGGCACCACGCAAACTTTTTGGAAGAAAGCATATCGGGTACGTCTCCCACTGCCACTGTAGCTGCAAAAGGAGAAAAAGAAGTAGAATCGAAAAGTAGTAGAATAGAAAATGAGAACTATAACAACAACAACAACAGTGACTAGCTAAAAGTTACAATATTGTAGAAGAGCTTTTGAGCAACTTGGTGCTCATGCAACGAGTGCATTTGTGTGGGTGCGTGTGTGTGTGCTTGAGTTGATGTGAATGAAAGAGTTGCTCAAACAAATGCATACCGCATCGTTATACTCGTCGTCATCCTTGAACAGAGACAAATGCAAATTGCTATTGTTGATTTGGTTGTTGTTGTTGTTGTTGTTTGCTTACAAAACATAAAAACAAAATTCAACGCAATCAATCTAAAAACTCCAAATTGTGGCACAATTTTCGAAAACGAATTCCTCTTTTAATTCTCAAGTGATTCCGGTGTCTTGTTAGCTCAGCTTGATTTAAGGATTTTAAATTTCAGAATTTTAATTGAAAGTTTATTTCTATTGCATGTAATATTGCTCAAAGTAAACTCCGTGCTTGTTAAGCACAGTCGACTTAATTAATTTCAACTAACAATAACAACAACAACAAATCAAGCCTTGCTCTAAAAAATACATGCTGCAGTGCAGTTGAATCTTTCCTCAGACATCCTCGATTTTCAATTAAATGCAATACAACTTCACTTACATGTCGTACAATATTAATTAATTTCCCCATGTGACACTCGTCGCAGATCAACGGGTTGTTATCGAGTCGCACGTTGCGTATTCCTTGTATCCTCAGTGCCGTGTCCTCGTTAATGCCATAGAGTTGATTTCGTGACAGATCCAGAAACTGCAGAGTCGATGCACGTAGCCAGAAGAAGAAAGAGAGTAATGGATATAAAACGCAATGTTAAAGGTAATTAAACAGTTAAAAAAAAAAAAAAAAAAATTTCATAAATGTAGTAATAATTTTAGATAAAATACATATTAATAATCAAATCTGTATAAAATATTTAAAAAAAATATTATTTTCGTAATGAAGTATCTAAAATCTTATTAATATGAGTGGCCAATGAGACCTAGTTTGTCTTAGTGCCTGCGTTCGCAACCATTTTCTTTTCCACAAGGAAATTGGTGTGGTAAATACGACTCAATTCGTCGGATTACCAACTTGCTAAGCCAAGACTTTATTGGCTTCAAGGACAGAACGATGTATTTATTTTATACATATTTTCATTCTCGATACCACTGCCTTGCACCCTCTTGAAGATTTATTATTAATGTATTTTTGCTTTATAATACCTTTACTCATGTTATCTATAAGTCTGTATACTTTGAAACGTTCATGTTTTAATTTACATTACATTACAACTGAACTTATTTTACTTTGGTTTTGTATCTTCATTTAAAACGTACTTGAACTCTATATATTAGTATTATTAGTATTAGTTTAAATGGATTATGAATTGTAATTTTAAAATGCTATTAAGCCTAAAAGGCTTAGCAAACAAATAAATAAAAATCAGTTTCATGAAACTGCATATTTATGATTGTTGAATAAGTCGATGGTCTCATTAAATTGATTGAAATTTGTCTTCAGTCATCTTTCAACATTTCGATACCTTTAGGATTTGTTCTTTAGGATTTGTTCAAAAGATAGTAAGGTTTTTTCAACTCTTCAAAATACATATCGGTTTCCAATTCAACTTCTTCATTTGATGTACATTTTTTGTTTTTTTTTTTTTTTTGAGATTGAGAAAAAGGATTGAGAAATAGTCGCTGGCAGTGCCTGTCCGAGCGCCTACGTCGCACAGTGGGGTATTTCATGCCAAAAGTGACGATTAATTGACAGGGGCCACTTATCGAGACAAAAATTGTACTTTGGGGGTTTTTGGGGTCGCTGATCACGAATCTGAAGTCAAAAATCTGAAATTCGAAATGGCGGCTTCAAAATGGCGGCCATGAACAAGCTAACTTCTACAAAAAACGTTTAATGGAAGTAAAATTTTGTATACAGGAGTTTGTGGGGTCGCTGATTACGAATCTGAAGTCAAAAATTTGAAATTCAAAATGGTGGCTTCAAAATGGCGGCCATGAACAAGCTATCTTATACAATAAACGTTTAATGGAGGTAAGATTTTGTATACAGGATTTTGTGGGGTCGCTGATTGCGAATCTGAAGTCCAAAATTTGAAATTCAAAATGGCGGCTTCAAAATGTAATCATTAGCTATTTACCTTTTACCGAATAACATAGTATATACAACATCATTTTCGTGCGATTAATTCACACAAGCATTCTTGGAATGCAGTTGTAATTTTTTTAAAACAAATATATATTGAGTAGAAAAAAAAGACTATATTTAAATATATGCTAGTGAAATTTTTATTTTTTTTTTAATGATACTGATGACTATATAACTAAATAAATGGTAAATGCGAGAATATTTCTAAGGATATTTAGTAATTTTAATTGGAAATCTTAGTCACCAAATTCATCATCATCTTCATTATCATCATCTCCATCGTCATCATCATCTTCATCGACATCTTCATCATCATCTTCATCGTCATCTTCATCATAACCATCTTTATAAATAACTGGTCGAATTATTAATTCTAGTGCCTGTTTGGGCACTATCATTAGCTTTGTACCCTTTACCGAATTACATAGTATATAGAACATCACTACAAATTGCACAGAACAAGCTTTGAACGACACTTTATACAAAAGCAAAGGATTGCAATAACAATAGTTAATAAACATAAACAATGATGTTGATTTTACTTGTACCCTGCAAACTGCAGGGCTAACAATTTATGTCTTACTAATATCAAAATCAGAAAATAAGTGTTAAAATCGAACAAATATAATTTAATTTAATATGTTAACACATTCATCTGCTTCTTTTAATATATAAAAACCCGTTTTAGAAAGAAACATCAACTATCTACCTTAATTGGAGAAAAGGTGCACTGAATATGCCGCTTTCCATAATGTAGGGTAAAAAATAGCGGATAAAAAAAAGGAGGAGAAGAGAACTGGTAAACAACAAAAAAAAAAAAAAAAAACAGCAAAATCTGTTTAGTATTTAGATTTATTTTGTACTTTATTTTCATTTATTTTAATTTTTCGAAATAAAATCGTAAGTTCGTGACATATAAGTTAAAGTAAAAAAATCGAAATACCGCGAAAGTGCGCAGCATTGACGCAACTTTTTTTTTTTTTAATATAGCTTGAATGTTCATAGCTTACGAAAATCAAAACAGTTTTTCTTGATTCCACTCAACACACAACTATATCTCTAGTTACAAATCGAAAAATCCAACTTTTTAAGGTTAAATTAAAATAAATAAATAAGTATATATATAAACACTATTTCATAAAAAAAATTAAATTTTGTATTGCTTAAATACCTGAACAAGAAGGTTCCATCGTAATTTTTTGTAATTTTTAAAAAATAATACACAAAAAAAAACTTTAAAAATATCGAATAAACACGTTTGTCACTGTGCACACTCAAAGAGAAAAAAAAATGATGACTTTCAAACTGCATTGCGGGTAAACGGTACAATATTTTTCAACTATTCTTTCACTTAGTGATGCAGAATTTTATCTTCTTTCATCGGGTACCTAACATCACTATGTACCTTGAACTTTTTTTTTCAGTTAATCGTCACTTTTGGCATAAAATACCCCATTGTGCGTCGCCCGGGTGCAACTTTTTATTCTACGTTCTTTAATTCCAATAATGAAAAGCAAGATATTTTTTAATTTAAGGAGTTTTAATTTTCAACTGTAAAATTGTTGCAAATCACATAAAATATTTAAAAATGAAATTATCTTTTTCTAACTTTTCGGCTTGCAAAATCATCCATCCATCGTAGTTGATCCTTTCGGCAATTTCATGCTCGATGGAAATACTAGCCAAGTTGTTAAGTTGTTCGTTTTTCATTGAATTGCGAAGGTAACTTTTGATGATTTTGAGTTTTGAAAATGATCTTTCGCCACTGCAACCGATACAGGTGCTGTCAACAAAATTCGTAATGCGATCATAAAATTCGGTAAAACAATCTCCATGTTCCGCTGCATGATTGCGTTCAGTATATGTGACCCGGTCTACGAAAAGGGACCTTCGGTGTGAAAATATCATTTTTCACTTTTTTGGCTATTCGATTAAATAAAATAATTAAACGTTTACAAACAGCTGTTTTCTCGAAAACTTGTTTTTACACCGAAGGTCCCTTTTCGTAGACCGGGTCACATATGCAAAACATCTGTTATATTTTTTGTTTTTAGCATAGTTGAGACCACTGAAAATTCAGCAAACAATTTATCACCGTCTATATATATCTGAGTTTCCATCGTGCGAAAGAGCCTCCAGGCCTTTACACAATGTTAGCAAGCTACAATTTCGTATTTTTTCTTCATGTTGCTTGAAATCATACAATAAAGAATAAAATTCACTGTGCTTTCGTATGGCTTTAAATCGTTCATTAAGTGAATCAAGTGCAACATTGATCATGAATGAAAAGATATCAGTTTCAAATTGTTCCTTTGAAACTATACACTGTCTAACTACTGGTCGTTTCTGAGCACCAACGAATTCTCATAGCAAGTCCGATTTATTCGGACAGCGATGCAATGATTGCTGCTAAATTGTATCGTAAAGGCTTCATAGCATTAATCCGACTTGACCAACGAGTTACACAAATAGGCTTTGGAGTCAAACCAGATGAAGATAATTAACCTTTCAATACGTCTTTCAATTGTTCGTAGCTTTGACTATAAGACGACAATTATGTGAAATTGCTCTCAGGCAACGTTGGGGTCGAAAGGGTTAAATATAAAGTATACTCCAATGCTCCAGCAAATATTCAAGCACTCAAAGACCATATTAGAGCTGTTATCCGCGAGATACAGCCGCAAAAAAGTGTAAAAAATTTTCATCAAAAAAATGGCAAGAACAGCCGGGGCGGACATTTGAATATTTTATTTCATTACTACGTTCAGAGTTTGTACTTAAGATATAAATAAAATTGTCAGGTCTCTTCACAATACTTTTGCGTTTTTTTTTTTTAATTTGAAATTAAATTTCTTGCTGAAAGACCCTTTACTTCAAGGTACTAAAAAAAAGTGTCGAAAATCGATTATTTGGATGACTATAGGACAATTAATAAATAATAATTGAAGATGAAATAAAGGGTCTGCCATCTAACGTTTTTTTTTCAACTAGTGCCTATTTCGTGAATGGTAACACTTAGCACATGTCTGATTTGACAGATAATTAGTTTTATCTTTCCGCTGAACGAATATGGTTGTGTATACGCTTGAACAACGCTGGGAAATATTGCGACATTACTTTGAAAATCATGGTAATGTTGCAGAATGTGTGTGAAAATTGCGTACGGATTTTGGAAGAACAGAAGCACCGTCAGCTCCGTATGTTCGTTATCTTGTGAAAAAAGTAAAAGAAACTGGCATCCTCATCGATAAACCAAAGCGTGAAAAGCCAAAAACAATGCGTACACCCGAGAATATTGCTGCTGTGGCAGAAAGTGTACGTGAAGCGGCATCAACACCAATTCACCGTCGTTCTCAACAATTGAACATTTCGGAGACATCCTTGAGACGAATTTTGCATAAAGACCTTGTTGTGACGCCACACAAAGTCCAATTGGTTCAGGAGTTGAAGCCAACTGACCATCCAATGCGTTTTCGCTTCGCTGAGTGGGTCTGCGATCAACTTACAGAAGATTTTGCCAAAAAACTTTTCAGATGAAGCTCATTTTGATCTTGGCGGGTATGCAAACAAGCAAAATTGTCGCATTTGGGGCACAGAAAACCCGCACGCATACATTGAAAATACGATGCACCCAAAACGAGTCACTGTTTGGTGCGGATTTTGGTCCAGAGGCATAATTGGGCCATTTTTCTTCAAAAATGACCAAGGAGTGGCCGTTACAGTCAATGGCCATCGTTATCGGGCCATGTTGAACGAATTTTTGTTCACAAAAATTGAAGAGGAGGATATTGGCAACATTTGGTTTTAACAGGACGGCGCTACGTGCCACACAGCCGAAGCTACACTCGATGTTTTGCGCCCTGTTTTTGAAGATCGCATTATCAGCTACAAAGCTGATGTCGTTTGCCCACCTAGGAGCTGCGATTTGACACCGTTGGACTATTATTTGTGGGGTGCCCTCAAAGATAAGTGTCACGCCGAAGAGCCAGAGACAATTGACGAAGACAATTGACGAATTGACAATTCGTGAAGCCATTGGTGAAATACAGCTGCACACAATCGATAATGTGCTTAAAAATTGGACCGATCGTGTTTCAGCCATTTGAATGAAATTATTTTGCATTATTAACCGGAAGGATTGTACATTCAAATAAAAAAAGAAATTTGAGAAAATATTCAGTAGTTCTTTTTTATAGCATTTTCAAAAAAAAAAGTTATTTGGCGGACCCTTTATAAATTAAACAGTGTAGTGATAAATCAAGAAAAAACTAACATCCCTCAACAGAAAGCTTTGTGTCTGATTCCTTATTTTTCGCAAATAAAGAATGAGACCACCGAAAGGGAAAATTGGTTTTGTTATTATCCGCGATTCATAATGTTTTCGCAATTTTACTGAGGGCTAAAAAAATCACTTGTTTCCTATCACTTGATTTAATCTAAGTGAATTTGAAGTTCTGAACATATTTAGGATATTGCTTCACTACTTCCAAATATTGCCGTAGTAAGAAAGATGTCCTTTTTTAATATATGCTGAAACATATCTTGCAAAAGAGCAAATTGAAGGAATGTTTATCATTGAGGTGAAATAAAAGCAAATTAACTCAAGTTTTACAATTTTTTCCTTGAACGTTATTAAAGAATAACCTATACGAAGGGTATATGTATATTTTCGAAACAGAAAATAGTCAGGGTTTCAGGGTTAATGTACTTGGATGGCAAGCTTCTTAATGCTGTTATTATTACTACTCGTAAAACTTAAAAAAATAAAAAGTTCTCAATTGCTGCAAGTTTCTTCTTAGATCCTTTAATTTGTCTATCCAACTTTTTTATATATCAATCAATTTAATTAAACTAAACTCGTTAAAACTCATGCTTTCTATTCAATTGCATATCTGAATAACAATGCTGCTTGGCAAATAATTTTTCTTTCTTTCTACCCACCTAGCATTCCTCGGTTTGAGTTCCACTTTATCTGATTATTTTAATTAATGCTCCGTATTGTTGTATCAACAACAGCAACAACACCAACAAACCATCCGTCAGTGCATCTTAAGTGGATTTTGACAAACGAGTACTTTATTGCACCCACCATAGCATTTACAAGGACAACAACAGCAGCTACAACAGCAACAACACTAACAATGACGACACAAAAAAAAAAAAACAGCAACAGAGTGAACAACAACACTGCCAAGAGATACTGCAAATATTTGGCTTTCGCTAGCGTTTAAGTTTTGGACTCATTCTCTGGATTGTTGTCGTCCTGTTGACTCGTGTACGTATTTTTGTCGTATGCTTACAACATTTTATTTGTTGTTTTTTTTTTAAGTTGTAGTGGGATAGCATTCACAATTGGCCAAAATAAATGAAAAAAAAAATAAAATTATCATCGCCGTCACTGCTAGTCGTCAACGAGTAGACCGAACAAACGAAACGGGCGACATGTTGTCAGCAACAATTGCAATAACAACAGCATTACGAGCATAACAGCAGCAGCTGCTAGTGTCAGCTTTAATCCTGATCCTGTGCAGTTATATATCTTCTGCTTTGCAACTGATTCTAACTGGGATTCTAATATTTGCAACAATTTGTTACTTTTAATACTGATTCCTCCGCATGGAGTGCTGTTGCTGTTTTTATTGTAACTGTTGTTGCCGAGACATGTTTTTATATAATTGCAGTACCAACAACATTTAAAATTTGGCAAATCCAGTTCATTTTAGTACAAAGAGAATTCAGCTGAACTCTATTTCAATGATTGATCAACGATACGTGAAATGATTTATAGCTGTTTTTTTCAATTTTATTGAGGATTGACTTTTGACCCGGTAAGATTTCAATAAGAAGGCTACTTAAAATTTTATGCGAGTAAAGTTGAAAATAAGATTTGAACTTTGTGTTTGTCTATGTCCTAGGAATGTGACCCTAATAAGGAAACTACGTGTTTTTGTTGGATGTTTTAATGTGAAATTATTTTCGTTGTCCTCTGCACAAGAAAAAAAACATTATAAGAAATAAATGAAAATATTATCTAGAGGAACTCTTCAATTAAGACATCAAAACAATGAACTAAACAAAATCGAATAATTTTTCGATGAACACATAAAAGCAGAATTGTATTAAGAACATTTTCCTCACCTCTTACCTTATAAATCTAAATTCTAAAGCGGCCTCAGTAATTGACTGGCGCTTGAACTCAAATTAAAAAAAAAAACAATTGATCAATACTTACGACCCAAAACTTGTAGTTGGTGGCAGAGAAGTTTGTGGATGAAATTGCATTATAGTTAGAATAGACTGAGGCAAGGACTTGCCTTAGATTCAAATTAACATGTGGCTTTCCATCACGCTTAGAACATTTACACATTTTTTACTTAATTGTCCCTTCCTTTCCACTAATCTATCACCCCATTTCGAACTAGGGCAGACTTAACTGAATAGGTTTAACACCTGAAGTACTTGGTTCTAAGCTAAAGCAAAAATCTTAGGATGATGGCAAGAATTACAATTGGGCACTGCAAGGTAAAAAAAGCCCACCTAATATAAATTAACCTTCCAGTAGATTAAAAGACACTATGTAAATCGTGGAACGAGCTCACTCTGTAAGCTTTTTACGGGACTTAAGGGGACTATATACCCAGAGGCCGAAAAAAAGGTAATGTTTGTGAATTTTTTAAAGAAACCTAAGGGATATTTTTAAATGAGGGTTTTTATACCTAAAAATATACACATTCAAGAGTATGTTTAGTTTTTTTTTTATTAAAAAAATTAAATATTAAGGGAGATACAGCATTTTTTGTATAGAGCTTTGAAAAAAATGTGAAATGCGGTGACCAAGATTGCTCCTCCTAAATAAAATCTGAAACAAAAAAATTAAAAATATTATTAAACTAAATACTTAAAACTCGTACTTGTCATAGCCGATTTTGAAAATATTGATTTTTCACAAAATGGCGGATTTCCGAACGTAAATTAACGAAATTAATAAACAAAGCTACGAAAAAAAAATCCTATGACAAGTACGAGATTATTATGAATAAAATAAGCCTGCAAAAAAACCAAAACGATCAGTTCACTGAGTTTCGAGAAATCTTGGTCACCGACTTCGAAAACATGGTTTCGAGAAAAACGAGTTTGAAAATAAGGGCCAGCACTGCGCGCTCTAGAAGGCGGTTCACTCACTAGGCTATAACTTTGTTATTTTTTGAGATATCAATTTGAAATTTTCACCACATATTCTTGAGACTTAAAGCTTTAAGAAAATGCTTCAATTCTTGGTATATAATTCACCTTAAAACATTGTTTGCGCAGGCTGAATCTATGCATAGTGCAAGAGCAGGAACAATTGGAAATCAAGGTGCAGGGTCTAGCCTGTGTGCAAGTGCGAGCATACAATTTTTTTTATAAGAACTTTGTAATTTTGACAGTTGTGGCATTTATTTATTGTTGTTTATTTTCACATGTGAGTAGGTTGAAAAATTTGAGCCCTCCTTGTATCATAGTATTTTTTTAGTAAATTAAATATGTAATACACTTCCTGAGTAAAATATTTAGTGGGAGAAACAGAGTGTTCTTTATCGATGAATTGGAAAAGGTGGCAACTTTAAGCATTTTATATGGGATATTTAGAATAAAGACCCTGTTCTAGAACAAAGGCACTGTTCGAACTCGTGACTGTGATTATGTACGTATCCAGCTCTTATTAAGTAACTTTGAGTGAAAGCATCCTTGTAGTTTATAAGTATTCAGGAGGGATTGTAATTGCTTCGAGTTCAATTTCTTAAACTAGCCTTTTACAGTTATTATTCGAGTTATTTTACTTCGCTGACAAACAAAACTTATTTTTTGAGTTTTATTTTGAACTAGATTTATTTTGAAATCTAGAGTGAGATAATTTTGTTTTTATTATAAGAACTATTATAACTTTGAAACAAACTTCTGTGTACACTATATTTGAAGTTGTGAAACCTAAAACCTTCGAAGGCTTTAAGATTTAAAAGTGTACTCCAGGGTCTCAGCCTCAAATCCCAGGCAAGCCACAGTGCTAAGCTACGCTCTAAAAACTAAAAAAAAACGATTAAACGCCCAATAACTTAATAACTTAATAAACCAAAAAATAAATCGAAAACTCTTTAATAAACCGAATTTTTTTTTTCAGATGAACCAGTCTCCAAATATCTTCCTCACCACAAATTTAGGGTTTTTCGCGTTATTGCAGTTTTCTACCTTATAGACGAATATTTTTGAGCCAAAATTTTAGGGATAAATCTTGAGTAGTTGTACTTTAATAATGTAAAAAAATTTTGTCAGTAATAAAATACAGCTTCAAACAATAAAAATTTTAAAAAGTGTCTCCTTTTATTTGAAAAACTCCCTGAGGCTCTTAAGAGTATTTAAAAAAAATAAGCTGGCCATTTCAGCCCTTGAAAGGACATGGAGCGAGCTTCTTATGATCAAATTGTGTTGTGCGTGTTTATTGTGTTTAGTTTTTGTACACAATTGATCGAGAACTGGACCTACTAGTTGTATGCCGACTCCGAATGGCTAATGTGCATGCTCTCAAGAAGCTTTACATGACATTATTTACTCTCTGAGGTTTGCCATTGTCTGCAGAGAGGTGACTACCGAACAGAAAATTTAATTCTATTGAAAAAACTTTTTGTGCCAGATGGAAATTGAACCAGGGTTCTCTGGAGTATGGGTCACGCACTCTACCCATTCCGCCACGGCCACAACAGAGTGTTTTTTAACATATATGTACATAATTTTCGTCAGTTGATCTTGATCATGATACAATTAACAAGGTAAGCAAGCTCATTTTAAAATGGCTGCTCAAAAGTGAAATTTTACAACAAAAATAAATCTGTAAGTGCCACGAACGACAAAAGCAATAACAACAATTATTAAAACTCAAAATCAACGGTTGATTTTGACATCTAGCTAAAGTTTTCTCCAGTATGAAATAAACCTTCCTTTTATGGTCTTGAGCTTCATATGTTATTGCATCACAAGACCATAAACACTAATTAAAAAAATTTTAATAATTAATTACAATTTCTCTTCTATACTATTATATAAAAGAAGACTCACGTATGTTCGGCTGCGAAAGGCATGAGAATGGCAGGCGCTATTTCAAAAGTTCTTTTTCTCTAGGATAGCTATGGTGCCCAGTTGGGACATGGGATATATAAATTTAATAACCATTGTTTAAATAATTAATTAAAATTCAAAGAGAATAACCATACAATTTCTGTATTCTTATTCTCAGAGAGAAAAAATTTTCTCATTAAAGCTCTGTGCATCTCAAAAAAAGGTTGTGCCCAAAGCTAATAAGGTAGAACATATGTATATGTAATACTTCTGTATTCCAACTCTGAAATCGAAGAGAGACAGCCATAACAACATAAGATGTTGCTGTTTGTGTTAGTATATTTGAATATATGAAAATTACTACACAAAAAATAAAAAGTCAAACCGTCACAGGGGCGGTTGTTATGAAAATGTTTGCCAAACATATAAGAAAACAAATCATATTTGTTTTTCTTAAATCACAAGTACGCACCATTATAAAAGAATTATAAGAACGCCTGAAATATGATTAAATTTAAACAAACAAAATTTTAATCAAAAAATTCAAGCAACAAAAATTTAAAATAAAAATTATTGACAATGGAAGCACCGCTCCTGAGTTTTTTTATTTTGAAATTTAATTTCCTCTATATATTTTCTCGCTCATATAACAATATATCAGCACTCTAATGTTGACGAATATATGAGATAGAAGAATATGCCAAAATCGCTGTGAGACAAAAGCTCTTTTTTCAAACTTTTTTTGAGCATCATATATAAAAGTCAACAACCCAGCGGGAAAATGAGAATTGATTAAAAAAAAAAATCGTAAATGGAATAGATTCTTTTGCTTACATTTTAGAACATATTCCAAAGAATATATAAATTAAAGCAAAACATATGAATTGGAATATATCAACCAAAAGTTTATATCAACCAATATATCAACGAATATATCAACCAAACAAATTTTGGCATAAGTGAGAAAAGCAACAGTCTGTTTTGATTTGTTTTCTCATTTCCGAAAATGAATACTTTTTATTTAAAGGAATGCATTTAAAAAGTGAATAAAAGAATCGATTTCTATAGCTATTCATATGGAAGCGAGAAAAGAATGTACTACTATTTGTAGGACGTCAGCGTCCCACCGGCAAAATGAAAATGGATTCTAGAAACAAAAATCGTAAATAGAATGAATTCTATTGCTAACATTTTAGAATGTATTCCAAAGAATATATACATTTATAGCAAAACCTATG
Source organism: Pherbina coryleti (assembly GCA_943735915.1). Lineage (NCBI taxonomy): Eukaryota > Metazoa > Arthropoda > Insecta > Diptera > Sciomyzidae > Pherbina > Pherbina coryleti. The sequence goes on from OX030948.1 coordinate 65,870,253, forward strand.
AATTGGAATCTATCAAACAAAAGTTTACTGATTCGTTTTTATTCCAGCCATAATCGATTACGACCCATATAATTATTTCTAATACATAAAATGTTTTTAGATTCCTTGCTTGCTTTTTTGATAAGTGAAAAACGAACTGATTCTAAAACAAATTCTGGTATAAGTGAGAAAAGCATCAGTCTGTTTTGATTTGTTTTCTTATTTCCGAAAGCTAATACATTTTGTTTAAAATAATCATATATGTAATACTTCTATATTGGCCGTACACTGTACTGTGAATGTACCCGAAATTGTGGCGTCCGTGGCGTAGTTGGTTAAAAGTCCGTGGCCTCTATGTCAACGAACCTGGAGACCCGGGTTCTAACCCCAGCAGCGACAAAAAATTATTTGAATTAAAATGATTTTTCTGTACGGCCGCCACCTCTCTGCAGACAATGGCAAACCTCAGAGAGTAATCAAAATGCCATGTAAAGCTAATTGAGAATAAGAACATTCCGTTCATCGGCGTTCGGAGTCGGCGTTAAACCTGTAGGTCCGGTTCTCGGTCAATTGTGTACAAACTTAATAACACGCACAACACAATTGATCATAAGAAGCTAGGTCAAAGTCCTTTCAATGGCTAAAATGACCAGTTATTTATTTATTTTTGAATTTTTTTATGTACTCGAAATTTCATTTTATAACAAAAAAACTCAGGAGCGGTGCTTTCATTGTCAAAAATTTCATTTAAAATTTCTGTTGTTTCAATTTTTATGGTTTAAATTTTGTTTGCTTGAATTTTTCTTTTTAAATTTTTATCATATTTCACGCGTTGGTCTTATAATTGTTTTATAATGGTGCGTACCTATGATTTATGTAAAACAAATAAGTATGCTTTGTTTTGTTTTATGTTTGGGTAGACATTTTTCTTAACAACCGCCCCGTTGACGTATAGTAGTAGTATATTCAAATATACTAATACAAACAACAAAATCTTATGTAGGCTATCTCTCTTTGATTTCGTAGTTGAAACTCATTAAAAATTTAGTTTGCTGCCAATATTGAAGTATTACATACATATATGGTTTAATAAATAAGGTTGTCTCATGGGTGAGAGCGAGTTCCAATAAATGTCGAATCGAAGTTGACAACTCATACAAAATCTGAATGCGGAAATTGATAACATGCAAAGTCGATGAAGTTGTTGTTGTAGCTTATCATTGATTTTGACAATTATATGTACTGAGACGAGAGTACGATCAGCCACGAGACAACCTAATTTATTCAACCATGATTACATATATGAAAAGAATCTATTTAAAAAGTGAAAAAAAAAACGATTCTGTAGCGATTCCACTTGAAGCGAGAAAAGAATGTACTATTCTTTGTAGGACATCAGCATGTTAAAAATAATCAATTCTAGAATCTATACTGGAGAAGAGAATTGATTCTTTTTTTATATAAAATTGCAACTATTTCCCGATGGGGTGTTAAAAATAATCAATTCTAGAATCTATATTGGAGAAGAGAATTGATTCTTTTTTCCCGGTGGGAAGGTCCACAAAAAAGAAAAAAAAAAGACAGAAACATGTATTGAGTGCGGTACCAATGCTGCCACCTTTTTGAATGTAAAAATACTGCCACTTTATAAAAGCATCGACAAAAATTCCGTGTCGATGTTTTGTTGAAATGTTTTGATGAAATTTATCAGCTTAAACGAAAGATATATTTTATTTTAAAATAACAATTCTCTAAGGCCGTCATATATTTTTCTTACCTCTGAGCTGATATTTTTACGTATAAACGAGATTTTTATATATAGGGTATTTACAGATCCCTTCTAAAGTTGATATATAGTAACTTTAAAACGATACTTCAATCAAATTGTGAGAACCCCTACACGTAGTTCATTCTAAAATTGACACGCCTTTTGAAAAGAGAAGCTTTCTTTAATTTATTGATTTTTCAATAAAATAAAAATAACAAGAGAAGCTTTCTTTGATTTATTGATTTTTCAATAAAATAAAAATACCTTTCAGAAATGCCAGTTTGCTACGAAAAACAAACATGTTGGAAAGCAAGGCAATTTTACCAGTTTGTGTTATCTCTTTTTTACATGCAAAACAAAATCAAAAATAGTTACCACATGGCAAAATGTTTTAGAGTTAACAGACGGCGTAGTTAACACACCAGATAAAACAAAACTGTGAGTACCCCAATAGTCACAGCGCTAGGAAAAGTAAACCAATGCATGAAAAAAAATGATCAGGAAGATACAGAAAGTTTATTACTTTAGTTATTTTTTATTACATTAGTTAGCTGGTTACTTTCTTCGGATGGAACTACTAAGTCGCTCCAACACAAATATACAATTTTACCGAAATTCAAACGGCTGTATTCATAAAAAATAATGAGCCTCTTCCAAAGCCTTCATAAGAAAAAAATCGAAAAAAAATTTAAAAACATTTTTCATGTTGAACGTTTCAACAGCTTTCAAAAGCTCTTTTAAATGCTTGATAAATAAGAGAATTTTAAAAATGGTTGAAACCTTGAACAAACCCTCGATAAAGCATTTTAAAAATTTGTTTGTTCTCATCTTAGCACAAAAAATATTGTCAAAAATGTATCAAATTATTTCAAAATGTATCAAAAACAAACAAAATGTCAAAAAGTGTTTGAAAATGTTTGTTTATAAATTAGAGGATTTTTAAATATGGTTGAAATTTAAATTTTTTTTTAAGGTTTATAACACACCTCTCATAAAGCAGTTTTTAAATTCTCATTTGAGCAAAAAAATTGTCAAAAATAATTAAAATTCTTCAAAATATTTCAAACATTTGGAAAATATGTCAAGAAAATTCAAAATATATAAAAAATTTCCAAAAAGAGAAAATAAAACAAGAAAATTTGTTAAAGATTTCAAAATATTTATAAAAAAAAAAAAATAATAAAATGACAATTATTTCAGTGCAGATGGCTTAGAAAAACTATTGATTTTTAAATATCAAAATCTTGACGAAATTGCGACAAATAAATAACAAGTCACTGAATTTATCTAATACACAAACCATTATTTACACTCTTCCCACTTCAATATGAATACGGCTGTTAAATTTTAAGATTTAAAGTTTTTAATGATATTTAATATTTTTATCGCCGGCGAAGCAGCGGGTATTTGCTAGTATGTTAATATTTGTACAACAATATTTCATTATAAATAATAATGCCTATAAATCTGCATTTTTAGCATTCTCTTTCAAAATGTACAACAATTAAAAAGAGCGTGAGAGCTTAGGTGAGGTAGGAGAGAGTTTTATCGCATTTCTAACGCGAAGTATTTTAATTTTTGCCAGCAATAAATGAAGGAATTCTCACCACTTTTTGTAAGAATTTATACCTTTTTATTTCCTCTATATTTCTTACCAAGAAATGTCAAAAGACATTACAATTAACGACTTAATAATTAAAGTTGATTGTTTGCAACTTGAAATACATAAGAGAAAGGAATAACACTTGCCTCAGATTCAATTTCATTAAAAAATCATTTCGTTTTCAAAACAATGTTGTCTTAACTGAAAAGGTGTAAAACCTTGGTTCAAAGTTAAAAAAACTTTTTCAGGTATCAACTCGGTCTTCCGAGTTCTAGTTCTTTTTCAATGATGAACAATTTTAATAGCAAATATCATACAAATGGGAAAGATAATAAAATTATGTCGTCTAATAACACTGAACAACAAAATCAATTTTTACCAAAATAACAAGGTTCCGACAATGAATTCTGGTAGAGGCAGAGCTGACGGGATTTTTCCCCTTTTTCGGGATTTTTCGTACAAAACGGGGAGGCGGGGAAAACATTGATAAAAACGGGGAAAATTAAAAATAAAATAAAATAGAACTAACTTTGAAGACTTTTGTTGATTGTTTCATGCGAAAGAAATACATTAATGTAGTCATAATATTTAGTACTTATTTCTGATGTAAACTTCAGCGATTTCGATACTTTTTTAAGGAGCTATTTAAAGGGCCACTCATAGATAGTAAAAATGAAAAATAAAACTTTAAGCTTAAAAATATTTTCACACGTTATTTCGGATCAATCCGAGTGGAATGATTTTGACCAAGAATATAGATCGTTAAGAAAAATAAATTTTTCAAATATATCATCAGAAATTATCCAGGAATTCTGGAAAGCTTATATATTTTTCATTGATTCAGATATTTAAAAAAAAAAGAATAGTGTCGTTTATATTCTGCTTTCCTTATAGCGTAGCAAGTGCTCAAAGTGCTTTTTTAGCTATTAATTTAAATAAAACAAAAATAAGGAACTTTCTTGACAATACCTTTCAATGCAGAACTCTCCGCAGTAAATCTTTAATGAAATATAAAAATTGCTTTGCAATTAAAATAAATTCAGGATTTTTAACTTTTTATAACAGAAATAATACACATACTCTTGTTTACTTGGTTTGATAATATGTACCTCATACAAATAATTATATGTACACCATTGGTCAAATTGTTTTTGCGCTAAAACAAAAATGTTTCAAAATTCTGCTTTTGCAGTTATATTATTTATGACAACAGTAACATAACATAACAACGACTTTATTCAATCGTCCTTTAAATTAAATAAAAATTTAACATAAAAAATTTTTTCATAGTAAGTAATTATATGTGCACAACTCAAGTATATGTGTTTTTTGCTTTATTTTCAAGCTTAATAATAAAAAAATTAAATAAAATTTCATGTAAGTAATTTGTATGCTTTCTTTTTTTTTAAAATAACTTGGCTCGGCCAGAATGCCATAGAATTTATCAAGGATTTTAGGGGGGGTGGACTGATATGCTGCCATTCTTGCTCTATTACTATTTTTAACTCTCTATCTGTCTCAAATTCCCTTCCATTCTTATATAATTATCCAGAGAGGATTCCCCAGAGATCCTCGATGGGGTTTAAGTCTAAACTTATTGCTGGCCATTGTAGAAATGGTATATTCCTGGCTGTAAAAAACTCTTTTCTATGCTTTGCACAGTGTATTGTCGCATTATCCTGCTGATAAGTTCAATTATCACCATGAAGTTGGCCGGCAAATTGTATTAGTTCATTGTCCAATATCCTAACGTACATTTCAGCATTCATTTATGTTGATATGAAACACACTGAAGTCTTCCCTTCATAACAAAACGAAGCACAGATCATCACCGATCCTCCCCCATGGACACAAAGGTGGCAGGTGCGCCGCGACTGATCCTTATGCTGCCAATACTTCTTGTAACAATCAGGCCCATCAAAATTGAATTTTTTTTCGTCACTGAAGATAACGTTACGCCATTCCTTATCCCAAAATTGGTGCTTGTTAGCGAAGGCAAACGTGCGTTAATATGTCGAGGCAAAAGGTTAGGTTGTCATGGAAGTATGTGTTACTTTAGGATTTTTATGTAATATTTGAACTATTCTACTTCTTTTTACGTTAAGCCCCATCTGACTTTGTATTTGTCCGCTACTCATTGCTTCCACTACTGCAAGATGTTGAATTATTCGTTTACATCGAGTGTCAATGTTGGTTTTCCTACCACTCCGTCTAGCTGTGCCATAACTACTAGGACATTTTAAAAAATTTGTTATTGTGTTCCTGTTATTATTAAGCTTTTTGGCTATTTCTTTTATTTCAGCTCCATTTTCACTCATTCCCAGTATTATTCCTTGGTAATGTTCAGAATGGCTCGTTCCGCGAGGAACTTAATAATTATTTTAATAATAAAATTAAATTAACTTCATTGATTTAAAAAGGAAAACACCTTACCTTGTATTTCACAACAATTATTTCCAATGTGAGCACTTGAAGCTATCAATTAAACAACCAAACACCAATTAAATGCGTTATGCACATATAATTCCTTACTACTGATCATTCAATGCACCGACACATTTTTCATGTAACGGTACATTAAATGGAAAACGAACTGCATGCTAAAATTTAGTAAACAATATCAACAAATTACAAAAACAAACTGCATACATAAAAATACTGTACTATACCAGATGGAGGAAAAATGCAAAGAAATATTTATGCACATATAATTATTTGTATGAGGTATAACAATATGTATATTTCAAATAATTTCTAACAATTTTTTATAATCTCAAAAACGTAACGTTCGAGTCAAAATACAATATCGCTTAAAATTTTTATTTTTCTTATAGATACGTACATACGTTTTTCCTGAAATCATGTTATCCTTACATTATGGGTATAGAATGTGTTCTGAGGATTTATGTGAACACAACAACAAGTTTATGGCGTATATGGTAACAAGTTTTGGTACAATAAAATAATGGGAACCGGAAGAGGCGATTAAAATTAAATTTTGTTTTAATTTTGCTTTTCATAGTTTTCTGTTTGAACCTAATGGATCCTATCAGCCAAGGTGCATCCTATAAGGTTCGTTGCTATTGCTAAGTATGATGTGCCAAATGAGTAAAACAATTTTTTCATATAGAGTAACCCCCTAAAACCAAGGTTTGTTCGACATTTTATCATCAATTCTGAACAAGTACGAAATTAACCCTTTAACACATTTTAAGTTTTTACTTATTTCTGACATTTAAGTTGAACTTTTAGCTTTGGTGTATTCAAAGACTTACAGTAGAATTTTACGATAAATTTTTTTGTGGAACATTTTAACCCAGTATATCCTTGTTTTGTGCGTCTTTTTTGCCTTTTATTACAAAAAGGTCCAAAAAGACCCATAAATTGAGAAGTTAGGGGGTTAAAATGTTCCACAAAAATATTTTCCGTAGTATTTTACATAAATCTTCAGAACACATTCTATACCCAAAATGTAAGGATAACATGATTTCCTATGCCGATTCACTATAAGAATGTTCAAAAAGGGGAAAAATTAAATCCCCCCTAAAATTAGACTCAGACATAAACTTTCAAAACGTCGATACACGTGTATTGTTTTTTTGTCTCCTCTACCAAAATCCTTTGTCAGAACCTTGTTATTTTTTTCGTGTTGAACAGTGTAATTAGTTAGAATATGTATTGGTACGACGTCTTATGTACGCTGTTACTAATGTTCTAAGTATATTCTGGAAAATTTATTTTTGATAAAATAATACAAACCTCAAGTTCTCGGCATGGATCGATTACTTGTAGCGACATATTGTCCAAGTGATTTCCAGATATGTTTAAATAGCGCAGCTGCTTAAAGGGCACCAGCAGGCCCAATGGCAGGACACCCATGTCGGCGATTGAAAGATGGGTCAGTTGAGGAATAAGCTGTAAGGAAAATAGTAAATTATTTTTAAAACCTGGAATATAATGTTTAAATGTATTCGTTAAAGATGATAAACTACTACTTGCTGTTTTTGAGAATTGAGATTTAAATGTGGCGGCATAACACTTTAGATATTAGACATCCCTTGGCAAAAGTGAAACATACCTTCTGTTCAAAAGTGAACCGGACTATGGGAATGAAACAACAACAATTGTCACAAAGCTAATGATTTTTTATTTCATTTTTGAAGGCTGGGGCGTTAATTTTTAGCGCGATCTGTCACGTTGTTTCTTTCTTATTACTTTGTAAACTAGTTCACGTCGAGTCTGACCTGCGAATTTCATAATGGAAAAAAATGTTGAACAAAGAGTGTGTTTGAAATTGTGTTTTGCCAACGGAATTTCTTATCCGGATGCATTAAAAATGTTGTTGAAAACCTATGAGGAGTCCGCTCTATCACGTGCGTAGCCACTTGAGAGGTACAAATTGTCTAAAGAGGGTTGTACATCAATTGACAACTTGGCTCACCCTTCTCATCTAGCAACAGCAATAAATAATGAAAATATCAAAAAAGCAAGGGAAATCGTGCTCGAAAATCGTTGTGTTGAAAACTCAGAAAACCAGGATGTGAACTTTTCATCTTCTACCAGTTTAGTCGTTTCTTAAAAAAAAAAAATACTTAAAAATTGCTAGTAACTCATTTAATCGTCTTTGCCATAGAAAGGATGATTTTTACGATCAAAAGGATAATGCAATTTTTTTCTGACAATATGAAGGTGTAATCTGTCTATTTATAAGAAAATCGTTTTTAAATTTTGACTTTTACATCTTTCTCCTTTCACTTCTTTTTCACTTTTTCACTTCTAGGCCATTTAAAGGTATGAAGGACGATTGATAACACTTTGGGGAAGAGGGGACAAAATCGTCTTTATATCATCAGCTAACACATATCGAAAATCTAGGATGTGAACTTTTGTTTTGGGACATGTTTCGGGGTGTGGAAACAAAAATCACATTTTTCCCATTTTGGCTCAAATTTCGGTACCAAGGACGATAGACCGGTACTTGAGCATAGTTTCATTGATAAAACCACAATTTTGAGCAATTCAATTGACCCATTAATTTTGACCTATAACATTTCCATGACCTTCTTGGCTATTTTACGGTATGAAGGACGATTAATAGCAATTTGTTGATGATGAGAATAATTTGTGTTTTTTGAAGTGCATTCTTTAGTAAAAAATTTATCAAACACCTTTTTCTCATTGCGGCGAATTCAGCATTTAAAAAATTTTGCGGCGAATTGAGAAAAAAGTTGGGCTGAAGATTTTGGGCTATCTTCACAGAAGTTCCGCAAGATATGGCCCCGTGTAACTTTTTCCTATTCCCCAAACTCAAATGGTCGCTTCGTGGAAAACATTTTAAGACGATTGAAGTCATAAAAGAGAATTCGCAGAGTGAGAATTTCGAAATTGGCCTACTAAAAATGCTTTCAAGAATGAAAAAAACGTTAGCATATGTGTATCGCCTCCAATGGCGTTTATTTTGAAGGTGATAAAATAAATATTGAAGAATACTTAACCGTTGTTGTTTTTTTTGCACAGTCCGGTTCAGTTTAGAACAGAAGGTATAAACTTTTCTTTTTAATAATTACTTTTAAAATTATCGTGTACATTCATTTGGCTCGTAAACTTAATACCTTCAACGATGATCATTACATTAATCCATTGAGTTCGGGACGAACTATAAAAATTATGCTTGGAAAATTTTAAAGTTAGAATTAGTTTTTTTGCGGTAAAGAAATTTTGAAGATCGTCCGCCCTTTCAAATGCTAGTAACAGATATTTTGAATTCTCCATATGTACAACTCGAATTTAAGGATTCTAGGAAGCGAGATATTTGGTAAATTACCTAGGAGTCCCTTTTCGATATAAAAAAACAAAAAAAAAAAAAAAAAATGAAAAAGAGAATAAAAGCAAAAATAAGATTCTTATAAATTTTTAAATCAAATATTTGATATTGATGACATATTTTTCATATTTTCTTTCCAAGTTTCTACTAATGACGATGGCAAGGCGTTCATTCTTGCAGTTAACTGCAACGTATCGACCGAATTTAGTTCTCAAGAAAAAAGGAGTTTAAGTATCTTGAATATGGACAACAGACTCATAAGAGCAAATGTCAGTCGAAACATAAAATGTTTAGTATTTTAATAAGAATCACATAATTTAGGAACTTAAAATTTGACGCTATAACTTCAAATACGTTTAGCGTCACGGTGTTAAATATACTATTTCTTAGAAAAAAATCACCAAAGCCCACTAACTTTAAACGAGCTGAATATAAATGAAGTGATTGCGCCATCCCCTAAACACTCCCCCACCAAATGCAAATCCATCGGTTATCCATCGAAAGTACAGCATCAAATCCAATCTGAATATGCAAAACTTTTTTCCCCCCAAAATTCACCTCAAAAGTTTCTCGCATGTCATGCAAATCCATTAGAACGTTTCCACTAATGTTCAGCGTAAGTAAACTGGCCAAACGACGCACTGATTGAGGCTCCAGGCGAACCAACTTGTTGTACGATAGATCGAGATATGTTAAATTCGTTAAACTCTGGAAGGCATCATTTGGAACTTTAGCTAGGCGGTTGTATGACAGGTCTGAAATTTACGCAAAGCAGACAGATAAAAAAACAAAAAAGTGGATGAAATAACTGTTGCTTTGACAAATTTTGAGGACAACTACGTCCGCATGACAACGTCTGTAAGTCAAACTTACCCAGGTGAATCAGTGAGCGTTGCATGCGAAACAGTTCATCGACGACCACCGACAACTGATTGCCATCCAGCAGAACGCGCGTCAAACGTTTGACATCGTGGAATTCGTCCTTATCGAGGAATTTGAACTGTAAATGAGAAAAAGTTTCACAGATTAGTTTTTATTACTTTAGGCTTTTATTGCCGGTTTCGAATAACTTTAAGATACTCACTTCATTGCGGCCCAAATCGAGTTCGGTGAGATGAGGTAACAAGTTGTAAAGCTGGGCATTGATTTTTTTCAGCTGGCAGTTGCGACACTTAAGTACCTTGAGCTCCTGTGTGATACCAGGCCAGAAGATAAATAAAAGGAAAACAAGAAAAATTAAAGAAAAAACACTCAATTTTTGACGTGTCTCGTGCTTTGTTTGCTTTTCAGGCAGCTATTCAGACTCACCGGCACATCGCGAAACACATCCGGCAGCAAATCCTGCAAAGGATTTCCACTCAAATCAAGGTATTTCAACTTGTTCAGCATGAAGAAATTTCGCTGCATTAATTCCACGATTGAGTTATCCGCCAAATATAGACGCCGCAGATCCTGCAGGAGGGAAAAAGCACAAATAGCAAAACACATTTCCGTTTTCTTATAACCGTGAAAATTTTTAAATTCCAAATTTAACTAAAAGCTCTCACAATCTGCTCACGCACAGTAAATACAAATCAACGAATCCTTAAAAAGTAATTCAATGCCAAACAGCAGAACGTGAACTATGAAAATTGATGGCTAACGATGAAGAAAATTAAAAAATGACGGAGTGCTGCAGAGCACATAAGAAAGTCACAAAAGTTCACGAATATTGGCTGTATTATGCGAACACGCAGGCAGGAAGCATGGCCTTGCCATGCTTTTATTTTACCGTTTGGTGCTTGGCAGAGCCAAAAGTGAAAACAATAGCAAAAACATGGCGTAGAAAATCAATTCATAAAATGTGTTCATGAATTCTTTAAGTGGCACCAATTTCACCAGGCTTAAATGAAAAACATTCAGGCTGAATTTTAACGTGTTTTTAAATTTTTTTGTATTTATTTTGTAATTAAGAGAAGAGCATGGCATTCCGGGAGCACTCAATGTATTGGCTTTTTTTGTGGTGTGGCGCAACGTAGTGCTTACTCACCGTTAAGTGGCGAAACGTTGAATTTTCCATGCGTAAAATTTTATTCTTCGATAAATCCAATTCATGCAAATTGTCCTGCCCACGAAAGTTGTTTTCGCTGATGCCCGTAATGTTGTTCTTCGACAGATCTATGGATTGGTTGAAAAAAATAAAGTACAACAAATGCCACCGGCATTCCAAGGTTGAAATTATTGGTTGGAGCAAATACAAGTTGATGGCCATCCAGAGGAGAAAAACATCCAAATAAAAGTAGCCCGAATTCGTTGAATGTGGTTATTCGTAAGCAGTTTTTAATTAATTTAACGAAAAGCAGGACATAAAAAAAGAGAAAAAGATAAAAATTGAAAAGTATGTTATTATATCTTAACATGTACGATTTTCTGGAAATTAAAAAATATTTAAGCCATGTGTAAAAGTGTCGCGAAATTGGGTCTAAACTCTTTTCTGAAATTATGTTTAATTTCAGGTTTGAGTGGAATTTACTTAGAAAAGAGACAAATTTGGAGCAACACAGTTCACAGAAGCGAACTGAACGAACTTTTAATATGACCTTCGAATACTATGATTTTGATGATACTATACGGAGGACGATCCTCACAAGGCAACGCGTGAGGGTCAAGGGGGCGATCTTCACATGGCAACGTGTCTGACTGCCTCAACCTGGTGAGGCCAGCATTATCCATGTCGAACTCGTCTCAAGTCGACTCAAACCTCTGCGTGGTGTCCTCTAGAAACGGCAAACTGGCAACCGTTAGTTTGACGGCTAATCTGAGCGGCGGGCTCCCCCTGCCTTTAAAGGGTTGTGCGTTGGGTTTGAAGCCCACCACGTAAAAACAAATTTCAATGAAAACGACAAGAAAAAAGATAAGAATGATCCCAAAATCTGATGACGACTACCGCAAACGAAAAACTGACAATGATTTACGGATATGCACCTGGAACGTCCGAACCCTTAATTGGGATGGTGCCTCTATCCAACTGATTGATATCTTAGAAAGATACAAAGCTGATATCACTGCAATCCAAGAAATGCGATGGAAGGGACAGGGTTGCTCACGGCAAGCATCCTGTGATATCTACTACAGCGGCCATGCGGAGAAGCACGAATTTGGATGCGGATTCGTGGTTGGCAAGCGACTACGACATCATGTTCTGCGATTCACACCTGTGAACGAACGACTTGCCATAATCCGTGTCAAGGCAAGATTTTTCAACATAAGCCTGATTTGTGCGCACGCTCCGACAGAAGATAAGGACGATGAGACCAAAGACAGCTTCTACGAGCGCCTTGAAGAGGCCTATGAGCGCAGCCCCCGCCACGACATAAAAATCGTGCTTGGTGACTTTAACGCCAAGGTGGGAAAAGAAAATATCTTTGGTCCAACAGTCGGAAAGTTCAGCCTCCACGACAATACCTCCGATAACGGAATGAGGCTGATTGACTTTGCCGCAGCGCGAAACATGGTCGTTAGTAGCACTAGATTCAAGCATCTCAATATTCATAAAGCAACTTGGCTGTCTCCTGATCAAAAAACGCGCAACCAAATTGATCACGTTTTGATTGACGGAAGGCACTCTTCTAGTGTTTTAGATGTACGCACGATCCGTGGTGCCAATATAGACTCGGATCATTATCTTGTCGCAGCCAAGATCCGTACACGCCTGTGCGCAACCAAGAATGCGCGCAACCCAGCACAGAGAATGCTAGACGTCGAAAAGCTGCAATCAAAGCAAACAGCCGAAGACTTCGCTACTCGACGCTCACTCCTGCTTCAAGAAAGCACTCCTCCGATCGACGATATATGCGCGCAGTGGAATCATATTTCCCACTCTATGCGTACGGCTGCCGAAGAGGTGATTGGCTATCACCGCCCTCGTCGAAACCAGTGGCACGACCAAGAGTATCGCGACGCCACTGCAGAAAAAGATGCCGCCTACAAAGCCACCCTGCAGTCGGTTGTAACGCGTGCTGCTAAGGAGCGATGCAAAGAGAAGAGGAGGGAAGAGAGACGCATTTTCAGGCGAAAGAAAAGGGAAGCGGAAATGCGTGAGTGCGAGAAAATTGAGATGCATGGTGACAAGAACGAGGTCCGAAAATTTTTCGAAAAGATAAGACGCCTGGCCGATGGTTTCAAGACTGGGGCCTCTTCCTGCAAAGATGAAAATGGGAATATAGTGACAGATATCCAGAGTACACTGATGATGTGGAGTGAACACTTCTCTAGGCTTCTGAATGGCGACGACGACAACAATCCCGCCAATAGAGATGATACTCCGGAATCCCCGATTTTGGACGACAGCGTTGAAGTTCCGCTGCCCGACCATAGTGAAGTCTTGAAAGCTATAGCTCGGCTTAAAAACAACAAAGCCGCAGGAGCCGATGGCTTACCTGCTGAGCTCTTCAAGAATGGAGGCGAAGCTCTATTTAAATGCATTCATGAGCTTCTATGCAGAATATGGTCGGAAGAATGCATTCCAAACGATTGGAACCTCAGTGTGCTCTGCCCAATCCACAAGAAAGGCGATCCCACAATTTGCGCCAACTACCGTGGGATAAGCCTTCTAAATATCGCATATAAGGTCCTGTCGAGCGTACTATGTGAAAGACTGAAGCCCATCGTAAACCAGCTGATTGGACCTTATCAGTGTGGCTTCAGACCTTGAAAATCAACCATAGACCAGATATTTACGCTCAGACAAATCTTGGATAAGACCCTTGAAAAACAAATCGACACACACCATCTTTTTGTTGATTACAAAGCCGCCTTCGACAGTCCAATAAGGAATCATCTATATTCCACCATGTCTGAATTTGGTATTCCTGCAAAGCTCATCCGCCTTTGCAGAATGACACTGAGCAACACCAGCAGCACAGTTAAAATTGGAAAGGACCTCACTCCTCCATTCGATACCAAACGAGGTTTCAGACAAGGTGATTCCTTATCGTGCGACTTTTTCAACCTAATGATGGAGAAGATCATCCGAGCTGCTGTGGCAGTGGCACGATATTCTACAAAAGTATTATGCTGCTGGCGTATGCTGATGATATCGATATCATTGGCCATAATACGCGCGAAGTCAGCGCAGCATTCCCCAGGTTAGCGAAAGAGTCGAGTCGAATGGGTCTTGTAGTGAACGCAGATAAGACGAAATACCTAGTATCAACAAATAAACAGTCCCAGCGTCTTGGAAACCACGTCACTGTTGACAACATCTCCTTCGAGGTTGTTAAGGACTTCGTCTACCTGGGATCCAGCGTAAACTCTTTGAACGAGTGTCAGTATTGAGATAAAGCGAAGGATAACTCTTGCCAACAGGTGTTACTTTGGGCTGAGTAGGCAATTGAGAAGCAGAGCCCTCTCTCGACGAACAAAACTCACGCTCTATAAGTCACTAATCATGCCCGTCCTATTATACGCAGCACAAACTTAGACGTTGAGCAGTTCTGATGAAAAGACTTTGGGAGCCTTCGAGAGAAAGATCCTTCGTAAGATCTTCGGTCCAATCTGCGTCAATGGCGAGTACCGAATTCGATGGAACCACGAGCTGTATGAGCTGTGCGCTGACATCGACATAGTTAAGCGTATTAAAATCGAGCGGCTCCGCTGGCTAGGTCATGTTGAGCGAATGGAAAACGACGCTCCAGCGAAAAAAATATTCGATTCGGTGCCCGGTGGTGGTCAACGCAGAAGAGGACGCCCACATCTTCGTTGGAAGGATCAGGTGTTGGATAACCTGACTACACTTGGTGTTTCCAACTGGCGCCAGCAAGCGCAGAACAGAGATGGCTGGCGCAATTTCTTATACGAGGCCAAAACCGACTTACGGTTGTAAGCGCCAGATAAGTAAGTAAGTAAGTACATATACTATGATTTTTTTAAGTTTGTATGTAAGTACTGCTACTTTTACTTCCAAAGTATTATCGAATACAAATTTTAATTGTATGGGCGGAGCCACACCCACTTATATAATGCCCATCTCAGTTTTCTAGTAGATGGACACTACCCAGTTTTAGTACAGTTGCCGACAGTGAGTATACAAACTTAATTATCAAAATGTAGCCAAATCGACGAAAATCGTAGGAAATATAGCATTTTTATTGATTTGTGGGCGGTAAAAGGGGGTGTGACAGAAATTTAAACCATCCCGTACTTGAAAAAAATGTCAGCTCTATCGGCTCAGTAATTTTGAAGTTTCCAGCCATCACACAGACAGCGGTTTGCTTTTTGTATATATGTATATGTTGGATAAAGTTTATTGGCTATAACTTTTGATTGGTAAGAGATACTAAGATAATTTTTTCTAAAAAAATAATTTTTTAGCTTGTTTATTTTTTCAAAAATGTAAAAACACAATATTGGAAAAAAATTTTGTTCGAAAAAATCAAGCCTTGCTTTTTGAATCACAAAAATGCTTTATATTTTTTGCATAAAATTGAAATAACTTTTGCTTATAAAAGTTATAGCTTTTAAATAGAATTGAAAATTTACGAATTTGAGTTTAAATTATTTTTACAACAAAAACAAATTTTGAGCCTTTTTTTGAGGAAAACTCCAAAATTTCAGACCTTTTTTGAAAAAAATGATTAAAATATATATACTCAACTAACGGTATTTTTGCAATAAGGTTTTTATAGTACAGTAGACGCTCGAAAAATATAACTCTCGGAAATTCGAATCCTTCGGAAATTAGAACTAGCGTTTTTAATACATTACGCGCTCTAAAATTAGAACTGTGAGTTAACAATATGTTTGAATTGAGCGAGCACAATTTTGTTTTTGAAATATTTCTTTTTTTCTTTAAACTTTGATGAATTTTAATGTACCGATATGTTTAGTGTTCCTTTTATATGAATAAAAATAAAAGAACTTTAAGCCAAACTATTTAAAACCAAAGCCAATTTTATGTTAATTTTTATTTAAAAAAAAACCTTTGGAAATTAGAACTTCTCGAAAATTAGAACTACCCCAGGAACAAAGTTGTTCTAATTTACGTGCGTCTACTGTACTTTGATGAAGCTTTAAGACAAAAAAAAATTTAATAAAGTGTATAAAAAAGCAGCGGAGATATTTGAATCGAAAGTCACAAAATTAAATTTCTGATTGTGTTTTTTTCTCATTTTTGAGCAACGATGTTGCATTAAATATATCGTTGTAGTAACATTTTTCATATTTTTCAAGATATGTTCATGTTTTTGATGTCAAAATAACGGAAATTTTTTAATTTTACTAAATTTAAGAAATGTTTTTATTTTGTAAATATTTGCATATGTAACAACTAAAAATATGCGATTTTGGTAAAAATTTGTACTACAGCTCCATCTGGTGTCCAAGGTGGTTCAAAGAAGATACAGTCAAAAACTCATCGTGACTGAGAACTACTATATACCAATTTTTATTCTAATCGCATGAGTGGTTTGGGAGTTTTAGGTGGTTTTGCAAAAAATTTGTGCTACAGCGCCCTCTGGTGTTCAAGATAGGTCAAAAAAGATTGCAGCAAAACACTCAACGTACATGAAAACCAGTGTATACAGCTTTTCATTCTAGTCGCATAGGCGGTTTGTGAGTTTTAGACATTTTTTAAAAAAATTTGTACTACAGCGCCCTCTGGTGTTCAAGGTGGATAAAAATTGATAGAACACAAACACGCATCGTACCAAAAAACTTCTATACACAAATTTTCATGCTAATCGGATGAGTAGTTTAGGAGTCTATTGCAAAGTTACATACGACATTTATTTCCAAAGCAATTCGATATCATAAATTTGGCCTGTGTGGCCAAATTCCCCCTTGTCTAATGTTCGCTCGAATATATAGTAACTACCTCTTGGGCCCATAACGTATACATATCAAGTTCCACTATCAAAACATGTACAACTCAGGAATAATAATGATTTCTAAAAAGTGGGCGTATATATATATAGTTAGACCACGCCCAGTTATAATATAGTTGCCGACAGTAACCATACGAACTTATTTACCAAATTTTAGTCTAATACGACCAAACCCGTCTTAAATATAGCATTTTTATTGATTTGTAGGCGGTAAAGGGGGTATGCAAAAAAAGGGGTATGAAAAATTTTTGCTATGCCTATATTTTTCGCGCAAATGCAAACTAAAGTGAGACTTGCCAAATAATTCCAATATTCCATTTATTTCCAATTACCCTTGCAAATATTTCCCCATATACACCATATGTGCGCAACTGTATTTTTTCACGCCTGTATTGTTGATAAGTTCACTAAAATGCCTATAATTCATGAACCAATACACATACAAAGACCGTTTGTACAAAAAAACCTTCGTATTGACGTCACCTTTCTTGGGAAATTTCCAGAAACAAAATCGGTTCACGCATTACAGAGAACATAAACTGCATACACAATGCAACTTATTTTTAAAAATATAGATGATATGACTTGCCCGAAACTCCGCCAGTTTTCACTAACAGCCTGTTCAAAGCTTGGATAAAGGAGGATTGTTGCAGAAATAAGGGGTTTCTTATCCTTTTGATCATTATATCTGTGTAAGAAAATGCCCAATTTGAGCCTGCTGTGTGTCCCAGCTTACTCTAGGAGTAGGTAGCAATAGTAGCCTTTATACCTATGAATGCAGTAGCAAAAGCAACAACACAATTTGTTAGCATGGGAACAGTCCACATAAATTAGCCGCTGAAATATCATTGACGTCAGCTTGGTGTTTTTTGATCTTATAACAACTCAATGAAAATGGGTGGAGAAAAAGAAACGTCACTCTAGTTTTCACATTAAATTGTGTAACGAAGATACGTTACAAAGGAGGAGTAGTATAACCAGTACGTTGTACTATGTATAGACAGATGCATTTTTAGGGATAAGAAGGACTAGCATTCATTCAATATTGCATAAATAAAGGGTGTTTTTTTTAGAGGTATAGAACTTCGAATTGAAATAAAACACAAGAAAATCGTTTTAATGTCCATCAATTTGGCTTTATTGGAAGGATAATTTTATGCCATTAATGTTTAAATATGATTTCCGGCATGTGGCCGCCGCGGCTGGCTCGAATAAAGCCAATTCTACAGGTCCAATTTTCAACCACTTTTTCGAGCATATGGGGCCGTATGTCGGCAATAACGCCACGAATGTTGGCCTCCAAGTCCCCTAACGTTTCTGGTTTGTTGGCGTAGACGAGCGACTTCACATATCTCCATAGAAAATAATCCAATGGTGTCAAATCACACGATCTTGGTGGCCAATTGACAGGTCCATTCCGCGAAATTATGCGCTCATCGAATGTTTCCTTCAATAAATCGATTGTGACGTGCGCAGTGTGGCATGTAGCGCCATCTTGTTGGAACCACAACTCATCCACATTCATGCCATCCAATTCGGGAACAAAATAGTCTGTTATCATGGCTCTAAATGGCTTTGGATCTAAATCTTCCATAAAGTTGATGGACAAAGCTCCAATTGCTGTGCACGGTGGCGAATCGATTCAATATTTTGCTCTACAGCGGCAATTGTTTCTTCGGTGCGCACTGTTCGACGTCTCTGCGGATGCGTATTACATAGAGTAAACGTAGTGCGAAAACGACCCATGGTTAACCGAATTAATTGCTCTGATGGACGATTATGTCGACCATAAAATGGACGGAGCTTGCGGTAAACTTCGCGAACTGAACCATTATTTTCGAAATAAATTTGCACGATTTGCAAGCGTTGTTCTTTTGTCAACCTGTTCATGATGAAATGGCAAACCAAACTGAACATAAATGACATTAGAGTTGCCAGATTTGACCACAAAATGCCAGTTTTATCTCTATTCGAAAAACAAACCCCTAAAAAAAACGCCCTTTATTTAGCCGTCAAAAAGATTTGTTCGCGTTGAATTCCGCATTATTTGACAACCGCTCAAAAAAAAAAAGGCTCGCGTTGATTAATCGAAAGAATGATAAAAATATACAATCGCGGTGATTAAAACATGTCTATGACATCGTAACAGGTGGCGAATCACGGATTGACGCATATAAACCCAAAACTAAACAACAATCGACTGTATGGTTCTTTCAAGACGAGTCAAGGACTTCAAAGCAAATGGTCGCCTGTTTCTTCGGAAAAACTGGAAATGTCGCCACCGTTTCATTAAAGCAACGTAGAACGGTCAATTCTAAATGGAACAACACTATTTGTTTATCAGAAGTGTTTGGAAAAAATCAAGGAACCCAATAGTAGAAGACGAATCATCCTCCACCACGATAATCCAAGCTTTCACACATCAGCTCAAACAAAAACTTTTTGAGTATTCAAAACATCGAGCTTTTATGACGATGATTTTATATATTTATTTCATTTTATACTTTATTATATTATTATCATATTTTTATTATATTTTATATCAATTTTTATTATTCACTTTCAGCAATGTTTTTTCCAAGCATTACTGTGTTCAATCATATGTTATTCTTCCGATCACAGTAAATGAACTGCCTATACTTGGCGATAATATTTTCTGGTTTTGTTTCTATTCCCTTAACTACGCATTCATATATTCTGTGCCTCCGTGGCCGTAGTAGATAACACGAAAGATGCCATGGTTTGTAATGCAAATCATAGTTGAATTCTTAACTTGGATGGGTTCAATGTTTTTCGATCGGACAGAGTTGGGCGCTTGGGCGGATGTTCTGCTATATATATCAAAAGTAATATTAAAAGCAAATTAGTCTGTAAAAACGATCCCGCATGTCCACTCGTATATGTCATAATTGAAATCCCAACCGATACTCGAAAGCTTCTTCTCTGCTCTCTATATAGACCAAACAAATCTGTAAAGCTTGGTCCCTTATTTTCGGTTCTTGAGCAATTCTCTTGCTCTACCCCTGATGTCTTGATTTGTGGAGATATAAATTGTAATCTTTTGAACTATACTGAATCTAAACCATTACTTGACTTCATGATATCCTTAAATTCGAGCCCAATAAACATATCTTGCCCACCTCACTTTACTAATCAATCCAATAGCATAATATATCTTTTCTTTATTAACAGTATCGAGAGGGTACTTTTATACATTCAATTAGCTGCACCTTGCTTTTCAAAGCACTATCTGCTTTTTTTGACATACGATTTTGCAATCCACAATGAAAATAGCACAATACAATATAGAGATTTTAAAAATATCAACCTTGCAGCACTTCATTAAGATCTATTGCGAGTTAATTGGGAAAGTATATACTTCATTCCTTCGGTTAATGAACAAGTGTTATGCTTTCAAGAGTAAGTTCATAACTTATTTAATAAACATGTATATTTAGAAACAAAAATTATCAAACCGAGGTCTCCTCCGTGGTTAAAACCACACATTCGATTGATTATGCAACAACGTGATGAAGCCTAAAAGACTTGGTAAAAATTTAAAATCACTGAATATTATAGAATATACTGCCGCTTCCGCAATCAAGTTACCACAAAAATTAGATCTGAGAAAGCTATATTGTATAAAAATAGTTGGGAACAACTAAACTTGTCAGGTAAATGCTTGTGGAGCAAAATATGTCAGATTGGAATTGGAAAAGAATCGCTAAGTATACCCAAAGACATAGACTGTGACAAAATTAATTCAAAATTTCTTACGCCTTTAGTTTCTTTCTCGGATAACTCAACTAACACAGTCTCTTTAGAACAACTGCAGTTCGATGACGACCAGTTGGTATTTCAATTTACGTGCCGTAGAGATGAAGATGTTGCACGAGCAGTTTCAGACTTTAAGTCGAATGCCACAGGAATTGACGAAATAAGTCCAAAATTCGTAAAATTAATATTACAATACATATTATTCTGCATTACTTACATTTTTAACTCTATAGTAACTTCTTCAACTTTTCCCGATGAATGGAAAAACATTCTAAAGTCAACCCTTATTAAATACATGCCCATTCAAGCAAATAGAGGCGTGAACATTTTTAAATGATATAATTTTGGCTCAGTTCACACAAGAAAAAAACGGTGCATTACTGTACAAAAGATTTATAGTTCGGATATGAAAAATTATTTAAAAAAGGGAGGATGGGTATGCACTTTGCCCTAACACGGGGTATGCTCTTTGCCCTAATAGCAGAGTACAAAAGAAACGCTTAAACTTGTATGAAAGATTTCGAACGAATGAAAATTTATTTTCTACATATTTTCCAAGTACACATAAAAGTATAGCGTACTTATTTTGTTCGCTAGCAAGTGTTTTACGATACAGTACAACGTTTATTATAACACCCCCACTCGAACAAAATTTTAAACTAAACCCATCATATTTGAATAATACAAATGCTTTTCTGTTGAAACTGCTTTTGTTAGATTATCTGCAGCCATTTTATCCGTTCCAATACCACTGAAACTTACAACGTTCATTTCTTTCTTCTCCCGAAAAAAATTATGACGGACATCAATGTGTTTCGACTTGCCAAATACTTGCTCGTGGATGCTAAATGTATTGCGCTCTGATTGTCACAATATACTGTCGTAGCTCCATTATTCTTGTCGGGATTAATTTCTTCTTCTAAGCCTCGGAACCATAGTACTTCTTGAGTAGCTGCGGATAATGCCATATACTCCGCTTCAGTGGTGGACAATGCTACTGTTGGTTGATGTTTTGTCTCCCATGAAATAGCTCCACCTTGCAAAACAGAAACGTATCCGGTAACAGATCGCCGCTCATCAGAATCACTGGCCCAGTCAGAATCCGAATAAGCCAGGAACTCTTTATTACCATCTTTGCTAAACTTTAATTTTGCTGATAAACTACCTTTAACGTATCTAAACAACCTCTTGACAGATGCCCAATGTTCCTTCCCTGGATTGTTGTTATATTTGCTTAATCTGTTGACCGCAAAACAAATGTCAGGGTGAGTTCCTTGGGCAGCGAACATAAGACTTCCCATAGCTTGTTGGTATGGAACATTTTCCATACCTGCGCACTCCGTTTTCGTTTTTGGCGACATATCCTTTGACAACTTTACATTGACACCAATTGGGGTTGAAATTGGATTGCACTCCAGCATATTGAACTTTTTTAAAACTTCTGTCAAGTAACTCTCTTGATCTGAATAGATATTACCTTCATCACGAGTTATACGAATCCCCAAGCACTGCTTTGCTTCATCCAAAAATTTCATTTTAAATTCGCTCATTAATTTTAATTTTAAATCCTCACAATACTCATTTTCATTGCTAAACATCAAAATATCATCAACATATATTGCCACAAATGTCAATTTACGACTATTCCGATGATAATAGATGCAAGAATCCATCTTTGATCTCTGTTGTCCAAATGACTGCAAAGCCCTGTCAAGTTTCAAGTTCCAAACTAAGCTTGACTGCTTCAATCCATAAACTGCCGTTTTTAGCTTTAATACTTGTCCAGGCGATCCAATTTGGATTCCTTGCGGCTTTTCCACGTAAATATCCTCGCTGAGTTCTCCCTGCAGAAATGCCGTTGCAGCATCCATTTGCTGTATTTTCAAGTCATACCTGACTGCCAGAGCCATAAGATATCTTTTCGAAGAATATCGTACCCATATTCCCTTCTTTTGTGCAAATCCTTTTACAACTAATCTAGCCTTATATCGAATATTATTATTCTGTTCACGCTTCATTTTAAAAACCCATTTAAAAGGCTTACCCATGTGTCATTTTCGACTAAAGAATTTATCTCGGAATTCATGGCCTCTGTCCATTTGTCTTTGTCAATTCCCGACATGGCATCTTCAACGGTTATTGGGTCTTCAATAACTTCCACATTTTGTGCACAGTAGACTACTTTGTTTTTCTTGGAGAATCTTTCGCTTCTGCGTAAATCTACAATTGGCTGGATTGCTTCGCTTGTCGATGTTGGAACTGATATTATATCCGAATTATCTTCATCCCCTAC
Organism: Pherbina coryleti; assembly: GCA_943735915.1. NCBI lineage: Eukaryota > Metazoa > Arthropoda > Insecta > Diptera > Sciomyzidae > Pherbina > Pherbina coryleti. The sequence continues at coordinate 65,893,359 of OX030948.1, forward strand.
TTCATGCTCATTCTGAACTAAAGAAGAACATGAACCAAAATCACTACCAGTATCTGCTTTTTCACCATTTTCTTTTTTTCCTGACTCTACTACAAGAGTATAAGTTGGACGAGATGGAGAAACTATGAGGCTAAGATGTTTTTCATAATGGATTTCATTTTCATCAAAAATTACGTCACGACTAAGAAAAACTTCTCTTCTGTCCAAACTATAGAGTCGAAAACCTTTCGTTGTTTCTGAGTATCCGACGAAGATGCATTTTTCGGATATATAATCAAGCTTGCGGCGTTTTTCTTTTGGAATGTGTGACATTGCCGTACAACCAAATATTCTAAAATGACTTACATTCGGTTTACGACCTGACCATAGTTCCTCTGGCGTCTTCTCTAGCTTCTTGTGCGGAGAACGATTGATGATATATCTAGCAGATAATACAGCTTCTGCCCAAAAAAACTTCGGTAAACTAGCATCGCTCATCATGGCACGCGCTTTCTCTAGTAGATTGTAATTCATTCTCTCTGCGAGACCATTCTGCTGCGGTGTGTAAGATACAGAAGTTTGATGGACTAAACCATAAAGCTTGAGTTCTTTTTCCATCACTTTGCTCACGTACTCTCCACCATTGTCCGCGCATAACACCTTTATTTTGCAGCATTGTAGGTTTTCTACTTCCGCTTTGAAATCTTAAAAGCAGCTTAAAACAGAATCTTTTGTTTTCATGAAATAAACATATACTTTCCTTGAATAATCATCTATAAACGTGACGAAGTATCGGCTACCACCAATAGACTTCTCCTCCATTGGACCGCATACATCTGAGTGAATAATGTCCAAAAACCTCGATGCTCTCGACCCCTCTGTTGGAAAACTGCCCTCTGCACAGGGCATACATGCTGTTATCAACTGATTTTTGAGAACTAATCCATCGACGTATCCTTTAGACAGCAACTTGTTTTCTCTGCGCAAAAATGCCCCTAACGACGATGCCAAGTGTCAAAATCAACACACTTTGATATACAAGCGCTCTGCTTATTCCTATGATCAACGATTTTCTTGATGGATAGTAGGTTAACGCCTAACTCAGGAACGTGTAACACGTCATGCACATCTACGCACTCTTCGCCACTTGGAGTAGCGACCATCAACGAAATGTCACCTTTTCCTACAGCCTTCATTGTATTATCATCTGCTGTCTTAATTTCCCCACTAAACGCCTGAATCTTCGAAAAATTCGCTGCTTGTGCCGTCATATGATCTGTTGCGCCACTATCGATGAACCAGTTCAGGAACCAGAAAACATAGAATATTTGCCATTGCTTTTTTCATGCTTCTCCTTCTTCTTCGATGGACATTCTGTTGCGAAGGTCAATGCCTTCACATTTAAAGCATCGCACTTTGTCCTTGTTGCCCTTGCTGATCTGTGACTTTTTCTTGCGTTATTTATTATCATTCTTAGTTATCAACGCCGAATTTGATGTCGATGGCTCCATGCAAACATCCTGCAGTAATTTCATTTTAATGTGGTCTGCAGACAAAGGCTTACTGCTGCCTATGGTCATTATCATAAGTCTGTAGCTATCAGGCAGTCCTTTCAAAAGTAAACTTCCAAGCCATTCATCGTTGACATGAAATCCAATTTCGTTTAGTTTCTGTCCGGTTGACGTGATTTGGTTAACGTAGTCTACTGACTGCTACTGACTGAACCACCTACTGATGAACAATTACTTAGCTGTACTAAACATAGTTTTTGCAACAACCCGATCCTTCGATCTAAGCCAGAATCTTGAAACAACCCTCTCAGAGCGTTCCAAACCGCCTTCGATGTTTGAGCTTCTTTTACATGCACGTACAAACTTTTGTCCAGAGCCAAAATAATTTTGCACCGTGTGCTGTTGTCCTTTGAAGCATCTACAGCAATGCCTTCCTGAGGCTCAACGCAGTTCCATGTGCCGTCTAGCTAAAGGTGTGTCTTCATAGCAACACTCCATGTGGACCAATTTTCGGAGCCCACAAATTTTCCATTTGATTCACGCTTGAAATAACATTCATCCTGAATTGCTTGCGGATCCTTGTTTGCTTTAAATATAAAAACTCTCAATCTATGGAGGGACCATAACCTATAGCAGAGTACAAAAGAAACGCTTAAACTTTTATGAAAGATTTCGAACGAATGAAAATTTATTTTCTACATATTTTCCAAATACACATAAAAGTATAGCGTACTTATTTTGTTCGCTAGCAAGTGTTTTAAGATACAGTACTACGTTTATTATAACAGATAATGTGAAAGTTTACATACAAATTTCTTTGTACTCTTCAAAAACAATTTGTAGCTCTCTATTTTGTTAAAAAAAAACAAACAAAATATTAAATTCTCAGCTTTTATCAATTCCGAGATATGATCGTTTCTGCGGAGGCATTTCGGTGGGTAAAAAAATACCATTTTGGATTGGTATCTTTATACCCAAAGAAAAGTCTGGCTGCGGCGTTGTTTCAAATATTAAGAATATAAAAAAGAATCCCGGAAAAGGTACCATCTTCCTATGCTTATATTTTTCCTTTTAAATTTCCAACTTCAGGTTGCTTAAAACCCCACTTACTTCAACTCTATACGCGCAGACTTTTTGTTTTGTGCGTTTCATTATTCAATTCCTAGAACCACCTACTGCTATCGTATATTTTAATATCTTCGATAATTTGCAGTTTCATTCTGTTGATGTAGGAAAACAAAATTCCCAAAAACATTATGGTTTAATATATTATCCAAATTTTGTGGATTTTAGCATATCCGCAAAATAAGATGAAAAAGTTTATGCCATTTTCTATTATTTGTTTTTCGAGTCCTCCCATTTGAAGTTCTTTTCCAAGACGGAGTGACTGAACTCTAAATTTACATCTTATTCCTAATACCACTGGACGCAAGCAAGACGCAAAATCTGAAATACTGTAAAAACCACCCACTTCCCTCACCTCAAATACGAAAATTTAAAGTTTTTATTTTATGTTTATTTCTTATTCGCTCTTTCTGGCTTCGTTTGTCAAACAAGCGATAAACATAAAGACATCTTCGTGGAACAAAAAACAAAAAAAAAAGTACCGGAACGCGTTGTGAACGCTGAAATTTAAAGTAGCAAAAACTTTTGTTGTCCTTTTAGCTCATTGTTTTTTGCTATTGTGTTATTTTGTTTGCTGTTCAATTTTTATTTCGGTCATTTATTTTTATTGGCAATTGTATCGAGATATCCTTTTTTGTTCATGAGATCCAATGCGTTCCGTTAAATTGACATTTTAAGAATCGACCACATATTGAATGGTGGCATGGTGTGTTCATGATGTGGTGTTTGTTTTAAGTACTTGCTTTATAAAATTGAATTTCGTAGCAGTTGACAAATCGTAAAAGTATCTTCAATTCTTACTATTTGGTTATAAATGAAACAAAGGATACGTCCGAGTTTATGTCGATTTTATTTGCACAGGCTAAATTGATTTTCCGTATTCAATTTTGATAAATTGCTTTGACCGCATGAAATGAGTTAGCTTATGTATGGCTTGCTAGATACTCACCCAGAACTTTCAGGTGTATGAGTCCCCAGAAGGATTCGCTTCGTATAGACGGTATGTTGCATTCTGTTATGCGCACCACTTCCAATTTGAGGAATTGACGTAGGGTCGAACTCATTGTTAAAGGATTCCGTGAGCCTTTAATGATGATCACCTTAACCTCGGGATCCAAATCATTTGATGGAAATGTTGTGAGACTACCTGAAAGTATGCAATGTAATAAGTTGTCATTAGAATAGAGAGTGATCATAAATTAAATATTTATAGGGGTTCTGCTCATTGCAAAACTCTAGGAGCTTCTTTAACGTGCTTGGAGCACAAAGCAAAGTAAGAGGATTTCCAGAGTAAATGATGTGTAAAAATGCAAAGGATAAAAAAAAATCAACAAACAACAATATTTTAAGCTCGCAACATATTTGCATCAACACCAGAAATACGTGTATTTAAACCATGCAAAATAAACAAAATGTTCATATTCATTTCACAAAGATTGCACTCAACGATGCATTGAAACTGCCAGGACTTTCGCCACACCAGCTACACAACAACAGCCAAAAGAATAACTGCAATTTCAACACCGCAAACGCGTTATTCGCATAGTTCTCGGAATGGAAAACATTATCCTCTGCCATCCTCTATCATGCAAGGGTCTTTGCTTTGTGGACAAAAGTGGAAAATCATAAGCTTCCGTTGTTAATATTTTTTCCGCTATTTTATTTTGAGATATTTCAATGACTGCACGAAATTTCACAAAAAAAATAAACAAGAACTTAACTGAGTAGAATATGAAATGAAAATAATGCACGTTTTCCATATTTTCCTATTGCATTCTTTGTTAAACTTATATTTTTCAAAGCATTCGCGTAAATACACGTATAACTTGGGGCGACACGGTCTGGTGCAAACTGTTTGTTTTGGGCATCCATTTTTTAAGCCATTAACTTAATGAAGATATAAACATGTCGAATTTTTTAGAGTAAAATTCTGTTAATGTTCATATTTTTAGCACTTACAACTGTTTTCATACGGTTTACTTTGTCAAAGCTCATGTCGAAATTCTGTTGTTGGTAAAAGCCAAGGGTACTGTAGAGCTCGATTTGGTTTCTGACAGAAGTGGCGGCTTAAGCAGACAATGTGGATACCCAAGTGGGTATTTTAACACAAGGTACATTTATTTCAATTTTCAATCCAATGAATGAAAATGTATTATACGTAAAACTCCACATTACCTAAGTTCCTGAATTGTGGAGTCGAGGGGAGAAGAGGAATAAAACAGTTTTTTCTTATTAAAAATGTTGTTTGCATGAGTTAAGTAGGATTTCTTTTTGAAATCACAGCAGGTAGACAGATACCCACATATGAAAACATGCATTTACAGATACTTTTCTTTTTAAATAGATAAAAAAAAAATAAATTAACCGTCGAAAAATTAAACACATAATTTTTTGTGTGATTGTACGTACAGCCTTAGAGCACGACCTCGGCTGCGCTTTACATACGACATTCGATTGCCCCAATTTTTGTATCACTTCTGCAAGCATTTATGGCTGAGTTTCGTTGATTGCTCGCGTTGAATGTTGCCCTCAAGCTGCTCTATTGTTGCCGGCTTATTTGCAAAGGCCAAAAACTTGATGTTACCCTATAAGAAATAATCAAGGGGCTTGACAAAATTCGCTCAGCGAAGGTTTTTTTCAGAAAATTGAATGTTTCGGTTGCTGTAAGGCTCGTTTCGCCGTCACTGAAATCAGTGCGCATCAAGATCATGTTTAGAATGTTTTGCTGCAACCAGACCTCAATCTCTATGCGAAAGCATGGCCCATTGACCGTCACCTTTGCTCCGACTGCAGTTTTGAAAAAAAATGCAGGCTCATACCCGCTTCTGAGGTGACCGTGGCCGAGTGCGTTAAACAGTGTATGGACCACTCGATGCCAATTCAAAACCAGGTTCGAACCCCAGCTGACACGGAACATTTTTTCAGTTGAAATCAATTTTTCTGATCGGCCATCACCGGGTATGGGCACCACTACATTTAAAGCTTCTGTGTTGTTTCTGTGTTTGTCTTTTTTCTTTGATTTGTTGTTGCATTTTTTGTTGCTACATAAGCCTTTGCTCTCAATTCTTCCTCTCAACGCTGCCAGAGTGCTCTCTGCCCTTAGCTGGTCATCACCTCTTTGCAGACAATGGCAAACCTCAGAGAGTAAATAATGACATGTAAAGCCAACCAGAGTTGGTATAAAAATATACTCAGAAAATTAATTTATAGGCGTAAGGTTGCGGGAAATGAATATTATTTGCCGTAATCTGGAGAGAATTTCTGTTACTGAAATTTGGTCAATGTAACTGTAATGGTATAAGTTCAATTGATTTTTAATTAATGCGAATGATCGTTCCTTTGCAGACCCCTCATTTCAAAATGTTTGTTCAGTTGAAATGAAAATATGACACGTAAGTTGATTGAACTGTGCAATTTTATTTTTTCAACTGCTCTTGCGATTATAAAAAACATAATTTGTCTGAAGTAACTAATTGAAGCCATTGCAGACAAGCGAACAAAATAAGTTATTGTAACAACCACATTGTCAGTTATGTCAATATCATTATTTTATCATTGCAAACAAATTTCTCGCACCCTTTAGTTACGTCAATATCAATCTCAATCAAAAAGTTACGTCAATCACTAGAAGTTGGTCGAACCATCCGACTTGTCGAGTACGTCGACGAACATGAACTTATGTAAGCCGGCTTTAACGCAAGTCGGTGTATTTAATTTCTCACAGTTGTGCAACGTGCTTGGTCGTGTGGTTTTGTTTGTCGTGCGAATACTATAACTATCTATCTATATATATAAAAAAGGAGCTTATGTTTGTAAGGCCGCAATAGACTCCTAAACTACTCATCCGATTAGCATGCAAATTTGTGTATAGAAGTTTTTTGGTACGGTGCGTGTTTGTGGGCTATCAATTTTGATCCACCTTGAACACCAGAGGGCGCTGTAGTACAAATTTTTTACAAAACTGCCTAAAACTCATAAACTGCTAATGCGATTAGAATGAAAAGTGGTATACAGTGAGTTTCATGTACGTTGAGTGTTCTGCTGCTATCGTTTTTTACCTACAGTGGCTCACAGCTTATTTCATGCAGGTGAAGAACTAAAATTTAAAATGTTGTAATTTGAAAACCAAAATAAATATCGATAAAAATTAAACGCTAAAATGTTGAAATGAAAGTATATTTTAAATAAGAACTTCAATTATTTTTTTTTACTTAACGGTAAACAACTTAAAAATAAAAAACAGAAAACATATCCAAATTTAATGTCACAGCTTATTTCATGCAGTGCACTATTTTCTTAAGAATAAGTTAAATATATTAATTTAAAAATTATTTAATATTTGGTATGGTATCCTTTGGCTTTTAATACAGCGTTTAGTCTAGCTGGCATTGACTCCACAAGTTTTTTCGTCGTTTCCGAGCCGATTTTGTTCCATTCTTCCAAAATAGCTTTTTTCAGGTGTTCTTTGTTGCTTAGTTGGTGTTTGCGGATGTTATTTTCCAATAAAGCCCATAAATTCTCGATGACATTAATGTCGGGTGATTGGGCTGGTGGATTCACTAAGTGCGGACAATTCCATATAAGCCAAGTTTGTACAATTGCCGATTTGTGTTTTGGGTCGTTATCTTGGTAATAACGGAAATCTTGACGAATCCCAAGTTTCTCGGCACTTTGGAGTAAGTTTTCCTTAAGTATATTGAGGTACACCGTTTTGTCCATAATACCCTCAACAAAGACTAAATGTCCAACTCCGGCAGCGGACATACACGCCCATACCATAACACTGCCACCACCATGCTTTACAGTTGCCTTGATGTTACTCTTGTGTAGCTCGGTATTGGGTTTCCGCCAAACGTAAGACATTCCATCTGAGCCAAAAAGATTGAACTTCGACTCATCAGCAAAAATTACCGTCTTCCAATAATCAAAATTTTTAGTTTCCAGCTCCCTAGCGAAAGCATCTCGGCTTAGTTGGTTTTTTTTGCTAATAAATGGCTTTTTTCGTGCTACTCGGCCATTGAAGTCATGTGCTCGTAGCACCCGGCGCACAGTTTCGACACAAAATGATTTGTCTAGTTGCTGCTGCATCTCTGTGGTAAGTTTTGGAGCCGATAGCTTTGGGTTTTCCTTTATTTTGCGCACAATTAAACGTTCATCGCGTTCATTGAAAATTTTATTTGGAGCGCTTCGACCTTTATTTTGTAGCCGATTTTCATGAACGAAGCGCTCAATTATACTTTGCACTGTGGCATGACTCAAATTAACTAATTCAGCAATTTTTCGCTGCGATTTTCCAGCTTTGAAATGGTTTATTACCAATTCCCTCTGTTCAATACTCGTACGTCGGCCCATTTGAATAAACTTTTTGTACAGATCACTCGACTATCAAAAACGCACTAAAAATGTCATAAAACAATAAATGAACGCGAGTTATGAGCAATAGAGAAGTAAAATACCGTTAACATCGAGACTGGCTCTCGCCACAAGACAAACAAGTACGTGCATGAAATAAGCTGTGAGCAAAATTTTTGCTTTGCAGCTGCATTTCGTCCCTTTCCATATGCGAGACTGTATTGTACGAGTGCTGCTTTTCTTATGATATTAGTTAAGTATTTGACTAAATATTAACATTAAAATTTTTTTTACATTGCTACTAATATTAATATTATTGCTATCTAAATTGATACACTGAAGCTGCATGAAATAAGCTGTGAGCCACTGTATATTGAACACCAGAGGGCGCTTTAGTACAAATTTTTTACGAAACCACCTAAAACTCCCAAACCGCTCATGCGATTAGAATAAAAATTGGTATATAGTAGTTTTCAGGTACGATGAGCTTTTCAGCACTATTTCTTTTGACCCACCTTGGACACCAGATGGTGCTGTAGTACAAATTTTTTACAAAATCGCATATTTTTAGTTGTTTTCTCAGGTTACATGTGAAAATATTTACAAAATATAAAATATTTCTTAAATTTAGTAAAATTAAAAAATTTCCGTTATTTTGACATCAAAAACATGAACATATCTTGAAAACTATGAAAAATTTTACTACAACGATATATTTAATGCAACATCGTTGCTTAATAATGAGAAAAAAACAATCAGAAATTTAATTTTGTGACTTTCGATTCAAATATCTCCGCTGCATTTGTATACATTTTGTTAAATTTTTTTTGTCTTAAAGCTTCATCAAAGTACTATGAAAACCTTATTGCAAAAATACCGTTAGTTGAGTATATGTATATTAAATTTTTTTTTTCAAAAAAGGTCTAAAATTTTGGATTTTTCCTCAAAAAAGGCTCAAAATTTGTTTTTGTTGTGAAACTAATTTAAATTCAAATTCACAAATTGTCAACTCTATTTAAAAGTTATAAATAACATTTGTAAACAAAAGTAATTTCAATTTTACGCAAAAATTAAAAACCATTTTTGTGATTCAAAAAGCAAGGCCTATCCCTTGAATTTTTCGAACAAAATTTTTTTTTCCAATATTGTGTTTTTATATTTTTGAAAAAATATACAAGCTAAAAAATTAATTTATTAGAAAAAATTATCTAAGTATCTCTTGCCAATCGAAAGTTATAGCCAATAATGTTTATCCAAAATATATATACAAAAAGCAAAACGCTGTGTGTGATGGCTGGAAACTTCAAAATTACTTAGCCGATAGAGCTGAAATTTTGGCAGTACATTTTTTTCAAGTACGAGATGGCTTAAATTTCTGTCACACCCCCTTTTACCGCCCACAAATCAATAAAAATGCTATTAGGCTACATTTTGGTAATTTAGTCTGTATGCTTACTGTCGGCAACTGTACTAAAACAGGGTAATGTCCATCTACTAGAAAACTGGGATGAGCATTATATAAGAGGGTGTGGCTCCGCCCATACAGTTAAAATTTGTATTATCGAATAGCTTTGAAAGTAAAAGTAGCAATACTTACATACAAACTCAAAATGGAGTTACTATTTGGTGATCTCCTGCTACTGGGAAACTGTAACGGGCAGTGGAAAATAACAGTGGTGTCAAACTATGAGTCTGAGAAAAGTTTTGAATACACCTATTATGTTCCCATATAGTTGCAGGGTGCAGCAACGCGCGCCGGGAAAAGGCTATATATGTATATAAAAAAGGAGTTTATGTTTGTAAGGCCGCAATAGACTCCTAAACTACTCATCCGATTAGCATGAAAATTTGTGTATAGAAGTTTTTTGGTACGGTGCGTGTTTGTGGGCTATCAATTTTGATCCACCTTGAACACCAGAGGGCGCTGTAGTACAAATTTTTTACAAAACTGCCTAAAACTCACAAACTGCTTATGCGATTAGAATGAAAAGTTGTATACAGTGAGTTTCATGTACGTTGAGTGTTCTGCTGCTATCGTTTTTGACCAATCTTGAACACCAGAGGGCGCTATAGTACAAATTTTTTACAAAACCACCTAAAACTCCCAAACCGCTTATGCGATTAGAATAAAAATTGGTATATAGTAGTTTTCAGATACGATGAGTTTTTTAGCACTATCTTCTTTGACCCACCTTGGACACCAGATGGTGCTGTAGTACAAATTTTTTACAAAATCGCATATTTTTAGTTGTTTTCTTAGGGTACATGTGCAAATATTTACAAAATATTAAATATTTCTTAAATTTAGTAAAATAAAAATAATTTTCGTTATTTTCACATCAAAAACGTGAACATATCTTGAAAACTATGAAAAATTTTACTACAACGATATATTTAATGCAACATCGTTGCTCAAAAATGAGAAGAAAACAATCAGAAATTTAATTTTGCGACTTTCGGGTCAAATATCTCCGCTGCTTTTGTATTCATTTTGTTAAATTTTTTTTTGTCTTAAAGCTTCATCAAAGTACTATGAAAACCTTATTGCAAAAATACCGTTAGTTGAGTAAATATATTTTAAATATTTTTTTCAAAAAAGGTCTGAAATTTTGGAGTTTTCCTCACAAAAAGGCTCAAATTTTGTTTATGTTGTAAAATTAATTTAAATTCAAATTCGCAAATTTTCAATTCTATTTAAAAATTATAACAGTTATAAGCAAAAGTTATTTCAATTTTACACAAAAATTAAAAACCATTTCTGTGATTCAAAAAACAAGGCCTTGAATTTTTCGAACAAAATTTTTTTTTCCAATATTGTGTTTTTATATTTTTGAAAAAATATACAAGCTAAAGAATTAATTTATTAGAAAAAATTATCTAAGTATCTCTTGCCAATCGAAAGTTATAGCCAATAATGTTTATCCAAAATATATATACAAAAAGCAAAACGCTGTCTGTGTGATGGCTGGAAACTTCAAAATTACTTAGCCGATAGAGCTGAAATTTTGGCAGTCTGTAACGGGCAGTCGAAAATAACAGTGATGTCAAACTATGAGTCTAAGAAAAGTTTTGAATACACTTATTATGTTCCCATATAGTTGCAGGGTGCAGCAACGCGCGCCGAGAAAAGCTAGTTAATTATAAATAAGAAGAATAATAACTAAATAAAAACAATAAATTAACAATAAACTAAATCTTCAGGGAGGAACGAATTCTGGAATAATCAGGTAAGTTTCTCAATAGACCAAAGAAAGCAACAGCTGCGCACATGTCTCAGGTGTTCCTTATACGGCATCAATGTGTTTTGATCAACCAATAATCGTATGTAGGTCGAAACGATCAATGGCTCCGTTCATTGAAAAGAATTTAAGTCATAACGGATAACAGGGAAGTCAAAATGGATAACAGGTCCATTAATACAATTGAATGTAGGTTAAAACGACTAACTTCTCCATTCACATAATTAAGTTTAGGTCAAAACAATTAACAAATTCCTTTATTTGACTGAATGGATGTCGAAAGGATTAAAGTGTTCTTTTATAACACTATAAGCGCAGTGCTTACAATGGAATGCTACAGTCAAGGCTTTTGGAAACCAGGTAGTTATGGTGATTACTTTTTAAAAAGTTATCAGCAATCGACTAATTCAGTAGGGCACCAATTCGGTTGCGATAGTGTTTTCAATTCTCTGTGTGTAGAGCTCCAATTTTCACGTGAACACGTGTAGTACTAATACACGTATTTTTAAGAATATTTAAAAAAATCACGTACCCTTTATTTTATGTTTTCTATATTGAAGTAATTTTTTTTTAAAAAAAGCACAACATGGCACAGAACAGTCGGGAGTAGGGACAATTGTTGGGAGAAAGTTGGGCAGAGCTGAGGTACTTTTCCAGAAAACTTATCATTGCAACTATCACGGCACTTTAACAATAACAAGGACTAAGACCGGAAAAGTATACATATCTTGACCAAGGTTTCCATTTAAGCCATAATTGATACCATAACTCATCCAAAGACAAAAAAAACCTATGGGAATTAGGTTGGATGCGTCTAAATCGTGAAAACGTGAATACTTAGAAACGTGAACGAGTGAACCCGTGTACTCGTGTACTCGTGTAAACGTGTACACGTGTAGTTGGAAACACGTGCTTAAGTTGAAGCTCTATATAAAACTAGTATGTTCAGTTCTCGGTCACACACAATTTGATCATAAGAAGCTTGATCAAAGTTCATTTAAGGGCTGGATGCCTTCTAAGTGCAATCCGCACCAAACTGTGATCCTTTGCGGATGTAATGTCCCCAGTATCTGCAGCTCTTTATCACACGAAATCCGCCAATTATTTTTGCGTACCCATGAGCCAGAAAATAGCCTTTTCCGAAAATATAATTTTTTTAACGAAAATTCAATTAATGTAAAATTCCAATATTTGGAGTTTGGTTGCTCATCTTTGCATGATGAATAAAATAAAAAAATAATAAAAAAATTGCGGCGATATGTCAACACAGAACAGATATTCTTATTAAAAAAACTACATCAAATTAAAAAACACCCTTTAAAAAAAAATAAATGAATAAATAAATAAATTACTGGATATTTCAGCCTTTGAAAGGACTTTGACCCAGCTTCTTATGATCAATTGTGTTGTGCGTGTTATTAAGTTTGTACACAATTGACCGAGAAATGGACCTACAGGCTTAACGCCGACTCGGAACGGCGATGAACGGAATGTTCTTATTCTCAAGAAGCTTTACATGGCATTTTTACTCTCTGAGGTTTGCCATTGTCTGCAGAGAGGTGGCGGCCGTACAGAAAAATTATTTTAATTCAAATAATTTTCTGTCGCTGCTGGGGTTCGAACCTGGGTCTCCAAAGTTCGTTGACATAGCGGCCACGCACTTTAACCAACTACGCCACGGACGCCACAGAAAAAAACACCCTTTACTATGAAAATTTAGTATCATTTTATATTCTTAGGATACAAATCTTTTCGGAAAACAACAAATACAAATTTCAACTTACAATTGAACCTTTAATATGGTTACTTTCGAGATTTTCGATTAGAGGTTTTTATCTCGATATAACTTCTTAAATACTTGCAAACGCAAGTTGGAAATTTTCTCCTAAGTTATTACTTCGTAAGTACCCAGTGTTCCATACGGATCCGTTTCGAATTCGATATTCGGATCCGAAACGCATCCGTTTCGTAAGAAATTTCTCTCAAAAACGCGAAAAGCTTTTTCCCCTTTTTTGAATGCGTCTCTAACTTGGAACGGACTTCTTTCGTTTCGAACTCTTTTTTCAATTCGAGACGGACTCTTTTTTTAAATAAAATGGAAATTCAAAACGGAACAATAAAGTTTACGAGAAATTGAAAATATTTGGTTTTTTTATTTTAATTTTTTTTATTACTATTTTAGTTTTAATGAAATATTAATATGAGTTATGAAATGGAAACTAAAAATAATAAAGTGCTAAAAAACAAAGTATGATTTTTTAAAAATATCAGTTTTACTCTTCTTGCCAATGCGATAGTGAAAGAATTTTTATTTTATTTTAAAATAAAAATAAGTACAGAATTTTATTTCGTATCCCTGATCCATTGAATATAAAATAAAAGATTTCATAACAAAATTTAAAACTCCCACTTATGTTAATGTCGGGACCATTGCTTTCACGGGTTCGAAACGGGCCCGTCGAAACATAAATAAGCGAATTCCGCGCTGACGTTTTTGTGCACATTGGGAACTTGTAAAAGCATGTGATAGTGAATCCACGTTAGTGTGCTTTGTAAAGGTTTAAATGAAGCATTTTCAAAGTAAATAACAGAGAACAAGGCTGTCATATGAAAGCGAACTACTACTACTACTACGGGGGAAAATGTTCTTCGAAATAGCCTATTCTTAGTTCAATTCTTAGGTGGGAACGCATCTGTCCAAGCGTGAGGGACAGTTTGAACCCTAAATCTTGGCATTCTCATCAATATAATAATTTTTTTAAATCCATAGTTTTTTTTTTTCAAAATTCAAAAATAAAATGATATATTTAAGTTAAAAAAAAAATTTCTAGCGTAGTGTTTTATTAACAAATTTCATATATTTTATGCACTATTCCTTTTATAAGAGTTCTCCATTTTCCTCTTCACTTAGATTCACTTCATCATCATCACTTCAGGCCCTCTTCATAAAAGTAGTAATATTTTTTAAACATCTCTCTAGATGTTATACGATAATAACACATTTAATGCTATAAATATTTTACCATACATGTTAAAAAATAAATATTATTCCTTTTTCGGAGAAAAGCCAGGTGGAGTTTACTCATATTGCTTTTTATTTTATTATATGTATTTACGATACGAATTGTTCTTGTATGAGTACATTTATTTTTCAAAACTCACTAATTTTTACCTACTACTTTTAACTACTCATCGGAATGGCTTCTTGTGAACTTTCACTTAAATACGCTGAATATTCTAATATCAAGAAACATGGAAGGGTTCACTATTTACTATTTATTATGAAAAATTCAGTCAAAATGCATTTCATGCAATAAAAGCCTTTGTAAAATTAGCCTAATTTCTATTTAGCGGCCTCACCGGAGGTGCCTCATCAGTTCATCCCTTCATCTCTGATTAATTGGGCTAACAAGATTCGGATCTCTTCAAAGCTAAAAACATTTAGAAGTTACAAACACACTGTAACTGTTGCTCTGACGTAGCGCCTCTCTGCAGGCAATGCACACAGTAACAATTCAGCACAAGTTTGCACGCTTTGCACATTACTGTTAAATTAACGTGGCGCATTTCCGGTGTGCTTTTCAGTTTGTACGAGTACACGCCTTCGCCATATTGCTTAGTTGTAGTTTTACCCAAGTTGTTGTTGTTGTTGTTGTTGTTGTTTTGACGTTTATATTACTCCTTCATTTGACTCACCTTTTGTGCATAGCGTCTGGTAACGATTGAGCTCATCTACGTTGCATGCGCATTCCATGGGGCACTTTTTCGTTCCGGTTAGAACGGGCATCGCCCATAGGCATAGGGTGAACCATTTAAGCAGCATCTGAGAATATAAGCAGAAAGATACAAAATTATTGCGTGTTAAATGGATGTAATTGAATTTGTTTTTTTTTTTGTGAAGATAATTAAATTTCAAACAATTTTTTACTTTTATTAATAAGCATAGCAATTCAATATTTTTATCGAGTTAGATTGAGACTATGGCAATAGCCACAGGTTAAAATTTCGTGGTTAAAATTTCTCACCATAGCTTTATAGGTTTAAAGTTAAAAAATTAAATTAAAAAATTAAATTAAAAATTTTAGTTAAGAAAATAAATGTAAATGAATGCAATAATATGATATTTTCTTTTAAAAAAGCACCGAAGGAGATAGCATGTAAATGTGCCAATTCGAGAGAAAAATATAATTTTTCAAAAACCGTGGTAAGAATTGCTCTAAAAAGCTATCCAAGCTTTCCCCTTTACAAAGTTTCCTCTTCTGGAATCCATGCTGGTTTGAACAAGTTAATAGGGGATCTTCAGAAGGAGCTTAGGTTCCAGAGAGTAATGAGAGTCATCCGCATATACACAAAACTGTATACTCCAGCGTCACGTAAACTACAACGCTCCACTCTGTACCCCCAGACATTGTGTTAAACGACTCGCGCATATTAGCCGCCAGGCGCTGCCGAGAAACAAGTGTTTTGTTTTTGTGACTCGCTGATGTAATTTTTCGTCGAAGAGAAATAAACGGTAATTGTGGATTTTTTTTACAATACACGATCAAAACTTTAACACGTATTTAGTTAGATGTTCAAAATATTGATGTGTACTTTAGATTGTGTCAGTATTTTATAGATTTTTATTTTAAATTTTTTTCGCGTTAGTGCATTTGTGGGAAATGAGAGTTGGGTGACTTTACAAAAGGTAAAGGCCAGGGAAAGAAGACTAAAGTATAAAAGAAGAACCATGAAAAGGTAAAGTGGCAGACACTTTAAGAATCAAATGATACTTCAGTGTCAGGTGTTGGTACTAATCACTTATGCTAGGATAATGTAGAAGACGACGGAGAAGATGCGGAGAATAGATGCCTAATATGCAACGATCTTGGAAGAGACAATGAGCTGTGGTACAGATTACTTCGTGTGGATCATGGGCTCACGCGGACTGCACTGGGTGGGACTCAGCCGAAGGTTACATTTGAGATATCTGTTAAATTGTATCTGACTCCGATTAATAATTTAGTTATGTTGTAATTTAAAAAATAGTCGGGACTTAAGGGTATCCAGTCGGCCGAAATATCTTGCTGCTCCTGATAGCAGATGCATCTGCTGTTAAAAGTTTTTCAAATTGATTAAAATATTTGAATACTATAATTTAAAAAATAAAAATGTTAAAAAATAAATAATATAATTAAACATATATGAAAACGCTGAATGATTTTAAAGCCAAGCACGTCGCAAAAATTTTGGAGTCTCTGTGGAATAAGCTTAAGGCCCGGTCACTACCATGGTTCTACAGTCTATGATACTGTTTGACAAATTTTTAACCAATTTATAAAATTTATTACTAACTAGCTGATTGTTAGTAGTTGGGTAGTTGTTTGATAGAAACCATAACAAACTCAAACTGGATTTTACCTAATCAGATTGAAATGTTTCTACATCTTTCCCTAACATATCTAACAAAGGTGTCACTTGTTGTTACGTTTTTCTTTCTACTTATATTTTATTCAATTCTCGAACAGAGATCAAGACTAATTTTCAAACCAATGCTTGCCCAAAAAGATATAACATTTATATTTACAAGGATTGCCTTTTAAGTCTTGCGCCTAACAATGAAAAAACGGTGGTTAAGCAGTAAAAATGCTTTCATTGTTTTTCAAAGTATTCTCCAAGATGATCAATATGCTTCTGTATAAAGTTTTTGTACACCTCCGAAATCAGATTTTAAAGGCCTCAACGCTCTGTTTGTTTAAACAAACTGTTATTTAATTTTTAACGAAAACTCAAATAAAACTAGTAAAAATCGATCTTCGACTGGGTCAAAGTTAAAATACCCCCACGGCCGAATATATATTCTAAGTTTTAAGCAGTCAATAAAATGTTTATTAGTAAAAACATTGTTGTCATAGTTTTACCAGAAAATATTCGCTTTTGTTTTTTGATAAAGTCACTTTGTATGAGAAATAGGTCTGTGATCACGATTACACCGTAATTTTCAAGCTATCATCACGAAATTCGATATTTAAGCTTGTATCTAAAAAATAAAGAATAAGTTCACGCCTACCTCCCATAAAAAGTGACTTTATCAAATGTTCGCACATTTGGCCAGGAGCTTCAAGATCTTATTTGGAGCTTCTGGACCGAATTCAACGACGTGCGATATATCTGATAGGAGATGAAAACATTTCATCTTCTCTCAACTCTCTTGGGCATCGACGCAATGTTGGTTGCCTTAGCCTTTTGTATAGGTACTACCATGGGAAGTGTTCAAGGGAGATACATGACCTGAACCCACCAGCTCGTGTGGTTCCCAGGTCCACTCGGGCAGCGCACCAAGCCCATCCCTATACCATTGCCTTGATGCCCAATAGAACCTCGCATTACCGGGATAATTCGTTCATCGGTCGTACAATAAAATTGTGGAACAATCTCCCTGCGAGCGTGTTCCCCGGCAGTTTTGAACTATTTAAATTTAAAACTAATCTTCACCGACACTACTCCATCTTTCCACCCACCAACTAACTATCACCCTTCATCCGAATCAACACAATGCTTTCGCATTTATAGGGGGCATATTTGCAAATTAGCTTTTATATGTACTCTGAGTATATAATTCTACGAAATCAAGTAGAAACCACGCCTATCTCCCATACAAAGTGACTTTATCAAAAAACAAAAGCGTGTATTTTCTCTTAAAACTATGACAATGTTATAATGTTTTTACATATAAACATCTCATTAAGTGCCTTAGACTTTGAATATACTTTGGTTAGGCCGTTGGAGTATTTTAACGTCGACCCAATCGAAGATAATTTTTTACTAGTTTTTCTTTTTTTACTAAGAAATAAAAGCATCTTCTTTTATATTTTTTGTGGTAGACGATCTTTAACTGCAACAAGATGTGGCCTTAAAAATTAATCCTAATTGGGTAATTGGGTCAAGTACTTAATTAAAATAAATTTAAGTCATATAAAAATAAAAGAAATGATAATTACCTTCAGCGGTTCCAATAAATATATAGCTTTAATTTAATCGACTGTTATCTGTCAGCCATTCAATTGGAAACTGGACACAGCGGATGTTCTGAATATCCTTGACTTTTCACAGGCGGCTACTTATAGATCTCTGCAAGAATTGAAAACAGACAATTCATTATTTATTGCTAATGAAGCAATTTATATTCTTTAAGTATTTTATTCAATAAAACATTAAAATGGCCACAAAAGCTTAATTAAGAGATGGTAAAAATATTTTACTCTCGTTTCAGATGCTGACGCTCCTAATAATTAAAAGCATCTCTTTGATTCGGTAGAACTTTATTTTAATTTTATTGTTGTATTTTAAGTTTACGAGTATTGTTGTATTTTAACTTAATTGTCATAAAAGTTTTCGCAAGATAAACAAAAATGGCGACAGAAGTTGGAAAATATCAATTCGAGTGTTATTAATTGACAGTTTTGTGTTTAATTAAAAGGAACTGTTTAATTTCAAGAGGAATTGACAGTCAATAGAGTGGGCTCAAGTTACTAGGAGAGGGTGTTGCCATAAATTATTTTCTTAATGACAATTATAAGAGTGGTTTCAACAAACTCCAATTAAATTTTAATGTGATTAAAATCTGTTGCCTTCAAACAGGTTATTTTTCTGGGGGAGAGAGATTCACCGCTTTAGTCACCCAGTGGTAATAGGAAACATGACATAACCATTTATTTCTTATATACACGGAGAGAAATTATATTCTTATATTGAGCAAATATTTTGCTTGGTCTAAGAAAATTTAAAATTAAGCCTGATTTGCTCAAATCAAGTCCAATAAATTTTGAATGAGCATTTATTTCTAAAATTAAGTAAAATAAATGATTGCTTGAAACAAGAATAAAATACTTGATTCTAGAACCTGAAACAAGATTTAAATCAAGAAAATATTTTCTTTATTAAAGCAATCGCAGAGAATTGTTTTAGTTCTCAGCAAATTGTTTACTTGAATCAAGCCTATTTTTCTCACTTCAACTTATATTGGCATGCTTATAATTCACAACATGTGTACATCAAAACATGTTCAAGGTGGTGCGGATTGGCAAACTATGGTATGGTTCGAAGGCGCAGTGTCTTATCTGTTACTTTATTTGGAAACATTCAAGCGTCTACAAGATATATTTAGTATATTGGAGTAATTTTTTATGGTCGATTATCCCTCATCCTACATCTTTGCTGAAGGATTTTCATTATAATAAGAAAATTAAGTTTCTAATATCAAGCAAAACATTCTAGTATTAAGAAAATTGTTTACTTGAATCAAGCAAATTATTCTAGTTTTCAATTCAAGGAAATTTAATTTCAAATCCAGAAAATTTATTCCTCAACGAATTGTTACTTGAATCAAGCAAATTTTGCTCACTTCAAGCAATTATTAGTCTTTAATCGAGAAAAAGTATTCTTGAGTTTTTAGCATATTTTTCTTGAATTACACGTTTGTTTCTTAATATCATGTGTTTTAAATATGCTCAATTCTAGCAAAATAATGTTTGAATTGAGAAATTAACGCTTGAGTGGAAACTGATAGTCTATTTGCTTGATTCAAGCGTAGAATGCTTGATTTTTTCGCTCCATGTACAATTATGCACAATGTCCTTGTGTGGGCTTCAACGCTCGTTTTCAATATTGTATTATGTATGTTTAAGTTTTTTTTTTTTAAACATTTTATAAAAAATAACTTAACAGCAAAAAATTTTTAAAATTGATTATTTATACTCGTATTCACACAATTGATCACATTTATACAATTGAAAACCTACGGCATGATTTTGTGGTCTGAGCCATTCACCATTATCGCAACTTCGTTGGATGGTAATTCACTGACATGGACAGGTTGAATAATAATAGTATTAATCTATGTTAATAAAAAGGAACAAATTTAACTAACTCGAAACGATTAGTGGAATTATTATAATACGAGGATTATTGCGATTATGTTAAGATGCATATACAAACGAATCGGAAGAGTTAGATTGAAGTTTGGAAGAAGATAAATTTAACGAAATAGATATTTCCTCACAAATGATATATTTTTATACCTAGAAATTGAACTGAGACATTGGATTTTGGAAAATTTTGGGTGTCTTTCGTGTATACATTTTTTAAAAATAGAAATCGAATTAATTATATTTATCAGTTCGATAAATTCGGAAACATACACAAAAAGATCAAGTCTAAAAAACTTGACTTATTTAATTTATTACTTTATTCATAAAATGTTATAAAGTTATGAACAACATATAAACTCTTTAGAAGAAAAATAGACGAGAGCGCGGATGAAACTTTTGATGCACTTAAGAGAGTTGTTGAAAAACTGTGAGAAGCCGTACACAGTTAAATGGAAGCTGGTCGGTGAAAATAAAAATTTCGCCCACAGCTGGGTCAATGCAACTTTTATGATATGTGTGGACTTCTTGGACAACACCCTATGATTTTATGCCAGATAGATTCCACTTGAATGATATAAGGAATAAGTTGAGCCATTTAACCTTTTTGTGGTTAGTTTTATTTTTTTGCCCTCAAATCTATTATTATATGGATATAACAATAGGTTACACTTAGGCCATCTGTGGATCTAGTTCGATAACTGGAACTTTTTGAGTTTAGTGAACTTCTTGAACAAAAATATAATCCCAATGGAACCTCTCTGACTGATAATCATAAAAATAAAAAAAATAAATAACTGGCCATTTCAGCCCTTGAAAGGACTTTGACCTAGCTTCTTATGATCAATTGTGTTGTGCGTGTTATTAAGTTTGTATACAATTGACAGAGAACCGGACCTACATGCTTAACGCCGACTCCGAACGGCGATGAACGGAATGTTCTCGTTCTCAAGAAACTTTACATGGCATTTTGATTAACTACTCTCTGAGGTTTGCCATTGTCTGCAGAGAGGTGGCGACCGTACAGAAAAATTATTTTAATTCAAATAATTTTCTGTCGCTGCTGGGGTTCGAACCTGGGTCTCCAGGTTCTTTGACATAGCGGCCACGCACTTTAACCAACTACGCCACGGACTGATAATCATAGGTTTTTATAAAAAAAATAAAAAATAAATAAATAATTGGCCATTTCAGGACTTGAAAGGACTTTGACCTAGCTTCTTATGATCAATTGTGTTGTGCGTGTTATTAAGTTTGTACACAATTGACCGAGAACTGAACCTACAGGTTTAACGTCGACTCCGAACGGCGATGCACGGTATTTTTTTTTAATAACTCTCTGAGGTAGGCCATTGTCTGCAGCGAGGTAGCTGCCGTACAGAAAAATTAGTTTAATTCAAATAATTTTCTGTTGCTGCTGAGGCTCGAACCCGGGTTTCTAGGTTCGTTGACATAGAGGCCACGCACTTTAACGAACGGACACCACGGTTTTTATAAAGGAAGTCTTAAAACTCAAAAAAATGCCAATAATCTAACTAAAGGGTCCGCCAAATAACTTTTTGACGTAGAATACGTCATTCTCGGAGGTAAGTAGGGTGGTTGATAGTGATCAGGTGTCGGTATTTACATTACTTTTTGAGCCTTTGGTGGGCCTAAAGTACTGATCGTACAATGTTGATGTTAGCACTTGTTGGTCTGTTTGATCCTCAATGCGACAAAAATTCATGTTAGAACTCTCTAACTTATATAAATTTTACACAATTACATGAAATATAAAGCCAACATTTGATGTTTTTGTTTGCTTAAACTTGCTACCTATTTATCGACAGTTTCCGCTTTTATCGACAAAACCATAAAATTTGTATGTGAGCCCCCCTAAGGAGTGGTCGGAGGGAATAGGTGTCAAAGGCAAAAATGTTCCTTTTGCAAAAGTAATGGGGGTCAGTCGTACATATTAACCCTCTCCGGCACTCTCTTAAAGGTCATATGCTCAGGTGTATGAAATAAATTAACAAAAACCATGAAATTTGTATGGGAGCCCCCCTAAGGAGTGGTCGGAGGAAATAGGTGTTAAGGGCAAAAATGTTCCTTTTGCAAAAGTAATGGGGGTCGGTGATACATCTTAACCCTTTCCGGCACAAACACAATAAAATTTGTATGGGAGCCCCCCTAAGGAGTGGTCGGAGGGAATAGGTGTCAAAGGCAAAAATGTTCCTTTTGCAAAAATAATGGGGGTCGGTGATACATATTAACCCTTTACGGAACTCTTTGAAAGGTCATATGCTCAGGTGTATGGAATAAATAAACAAAAACCGTAAAATTTGTATGGGGGCCCCCTAAGGAGTGGTCGGAGGCAATAGGTGTCAAAGGAAAAAATGCTCCTTTTGCAAAAGTAATGGGGGTCAGTGATACATATTAACCCTTTCCGGCACAAAAACCATAAAATTTGTATGGGAGCCCCCCTAAGGAGTGGTCGGAGAGAATAGGTGTCAAACGCAAAAATGTTCCTTTTGCAAAAGTAATGGGGGTCGGTCATACATATTAACCCTCTGCGGCACTCTTTTAAATGTCATATGCTCAGGTGTATGGAATAAATATTTTGCTAAATAGTTTTTAAAAAAGATGTCATCAAAAGCGAATTGACTAATTCTACGTCTTGTGTTACGACATAGTCGAAACTACTGTATCTTTTTTTTTTGAAAATGCTATAAAAAAAAACTACTGAATATTTACTCAAATTTCTTTTTTTATTTGAATGTACAATCCTTCCGGTTAATAATGGAAAATAATTTCATTCAAATGGCTCCCTCGGCTGGCCATGCAGTAGCCTACACGATCGGTCAAATTTTTAAGCACATTATCGATTGTGTGCAGCTGTATTTCACCAATGGCTTCACGAATATTGTCCTTTAAAGCGTCAATTGTCTCTGGCTTGTCGGCGTAACACTTATCTTTGAGGGCACCCCACAAATAATAGTCCAACGGTGTCAAATCGCAGGTCCGAGGTGGCCAAACGTCATCAGCTCTGCGGCTGATAATGCGATCTTCAAAAACAGGGCGCATAACATCGAGTGTAGCTTCGGCTGTGTGGCACGTAGCGACGTCCTGTTGAAACCAAATGTTGCCAATATCCTCCTCGTCAATTTTTGTGAACAAAAATTCGTTCAACATGGCCCGATAACGGTGGCCATTGACTGTAACGGCCATTCCTTGCTCATTTTCGAAGAAAAATGGCCCAATTATGCCTCTGGACCAAAATCCGCACCAAATAGTGACTCGTTTTGGGTGCATCGGCTTTTCAATGTATGCGTGCGGGTTTTCTGTGCCTCAAATGCGACAATTTTGCTTGTTTAAATACCCGCCAAGATCAGAATGATCTTCATCTGAAAAGATGATTTTTTTGGCAAAATCGGCATCTTCTGTAAGTCGATCGCAGGCCCACTCAGTTAAGTGGAAGATCCTGTGGATTTTAGATTTTTTTTTAAAGTAATCCACAAACCCCGTGGCGGCCATGGCGCTGTGGGTAGAGTGCGTGACCCATGTGCCAGAGAACCCTGGTTCAAATCAATCTGACATAGAAAGTTTTTTCAATTGAATTAATTTTTCTGTTCTGTCGTCACCTCTCTGCAGACAATGGCAAACCTCAGAGAGTAAATAAGTTCATGTAAAGCTTCTGGAGACCTGGAAAATCCACCATAGTCTAGATATTTACGCTACGAAAAAACTTGGAGAAGACTCTAGAAAAACAAATCGACACACACCAGCTTTTTATCGATTACAAAGCCGCCTTCGACACACCAATAAAGAATCATCTATATTCCACCATGTCTGAATTTGGTATTCCTTCAAACCTCATCCGTTTTTGCAGAATGACACTGAGCAACATCAGCAGCACAGTAAGGATCGGGAAGAATCTCACTCTTCCATTCGATACCAAACAAGGTTTCAGACAACCTTATGATGGAGAAAATCATCCAAGCTGCTGATTTGAGATGAAGTGGCACGATATTCTACAAAAGTATTATGCTGCTGGCGTATGCTGATGATATCGATATCATTGGCCATAATACGCGCGAAGTCAGTGCAGCATTCTCCAGATTAGCGAAAGAGTCGAGTCGAATGGGTCTTTGCAGTGAATGCAGATAAGACGAAATACCTAGTGTCAACAAATAAACAGTCCCAGCGTCTTGGAAACCACGTCACAGTTGACAACATCTCCTTCGAGGTTGTTAAGGACTTCGTCTACCTGGGATCCAGCGTAAACTCTTTCAACGATGTCAGTATTGAGATAAAGCGAAGGATAACTCTTGCCAACAGGTGTTACTTTGGGCTAAGTAGGCAATTGAGAAGCAGAGCCCTCTCTCGACGAACAAAACTCACGCTCTATAAGTCACTTATCATGCCCATCCTTTTATATGCTGCACAAACCTGGACGTTGAGCAGTTCTGATGAAAAGACTTTGGGAGCCTTCAAGAGAAAGATCCTTCGTAAGATCTTCGGTCCAATCTGCGTCAATGGCGAGTACCGAATTCGATGGAACCACGAGCTGTATGAGCTGTACGCTGACATCGAAATAGTGAAGCGCATTAAAATCGAGTGGCTCCGCTGGCTACGTCATGTTGAGCGAATGGAAAACGACGCTCCAGCGAAAAATATATTTGATTCGGTGCCCGGTGGCGGTCAACGTAGAAGAGGACGCCCACATCTTCGTTGGAAGGATCAGGTGATGGATAACCTGACTACGCTTGGTGTAGTCTCTTGGTTTCTTTTCCATACAAGTTTTTACCTGCGTTGGCCCAAATGCATATGCAAATAATAACTTTAGCTCGGTGTTCCCTTTTTTAGTGACCCGAATATATATACTTGTATATCTGTGCTATGTTTGGTATTGGTTTGGTGTTTGGTTTGGTTAGGATCTTGGGATGGACAATGGCCCCAAACTGAATGACAACAATTATAAATTAAGTTATATATGGTCTAATAAATTACTTTGGATGTTGTCTTGTATTGCTTCGTATTATTAAGAATGTGCTTTTATTCAATGATGTTTATTTACATAAGCACAAAAATTCTCAAATTTTCTTTACTAAATTTTAATTTCCGCTGAAAGTCCAAGCAATTTTGCTTAGTGGAGGCTTATGTTTGCCAACAGGGGGTATGTTATAGTACGTAGGTGCATTCTATCAGTCCGGCTGATCCGGGAACTTTTCGGTAGCATCCGGGAGCATGTAAATCGTGCATGCGTATGGCACGGGTCATGCGTATCTATGAAGATCTCATACCTCCGGGCGTATCATAAAAAAAACAAAAAAAAAATTCCATGCTCTTATCCTTTCCAAAATCTTTGTTCTACTCCTTGTCTTACTCGTGTTCCTAATCTTTGTCCAAATCAGCGTCCCTATGTTTTTTCTAATCATTGCCCCTATACCTGTCCTTATTTTAGTTTTGGTTATATTTTTATTTTTATTTTTGCATTTGCTAAATTTGGTGTATTAAGGTTACATTAACACTTTAACTGCCACCATACAAAAAAAATATCGGGTCCTCCGGGCCATTTTTTTCTTTTACAGATCTAGTGTATTTTGGTATCAGAAAATCCGAACAAAATATCAGAAAATGTTTTTTTTTTATATTTCTGTGAAATTTTGAAATATTTTATTCAGGCACAACATATGTACCTCACGGCCTATAGTTCATGTCATGGTTTTAAGCACAATTTCAATCAATTTGCATGATTTTACCGTTTTGATAAAGTCACTTTGTATAAGAGGTAGGCGTGGTTTTGTACCGATTTGGCTAATTTTCGAAGTTGACCTTTATTTTTTAGATAGAAACTTAAATATTGAATTTCGTGATGATAGCTTGAAAATTACGGCTGCAATCATGATCACAGACAGACGGGCAGACATACGGACGGACAGATGGATATGGCTAAATCGACTCGGGTGATAATGCTGATCAAAAATATATGTATATACTTTTCTATATCTACCACGCTTCCTTATGGGCGTTACAAACGGAGTGACAAAATTAATATTGTGTTTTTTAATCATGGGGGAATAAAAATGATGCTCTAAAGATAAGTTAAGGTATGCCAGGCCATGCGGAATTGAACTAAGTTTACAGATTTGCATTTCGAGGTACTAATTTTAAACCATGAACTATAATGTGTAATCAAATACTGAGGCACATACGCTGTGCTTCAGAGCCTACGTGGACATTTTATTTTTTTATCATGTGATAAAATACCTAGGCTTTTCTGTCGTTCCGTAAAATTTACCGTAACGCCAGTAGTAACGGAGTTATAATTCCATGCAACGTTTTTAATTTTTGTTGCATTTTTACTGCATTTAGCGGTTGCCTGCGTGTAGTCACAGCTACAAAATTTTTTTTTTTTATTTTCATTATCAAATCAAAGAACCATTTTTTCCTGTCGTAAAATAAAATTTTTTTTATCACTTCTACTCACCGAGTAATAACTCGATGCGATAATACTGCATTTTTGTTGCATAAGTTGCTACCTGCGTGACCTGACGATATCGAAGTTTTTATGTTATTTTTGTCATTAAAAATTCTTAATTTACGTTTTACAACATTAACGGTAGCGCATATACTCAGCAAGTAATAATTCTATGCAAAGCCGTTGCATGATAAAAAAAAAAATAAATAACTGGTCATTTCAGCCCTTGAAAGGACTTTGACCTAGCTTTTTTTTATGATCAATTGTGTTGTGCGTGTTATTAAGTTTATACACAATTGATCGAGAAATGGACCTACAGGCTTAACGCCGACTCCGAACGGCGATGAACGAAATGTTCTTATTCTCAAGAAGCTTTACATGGCATTTTTATTACTCTCTGAGGTTTGCTATTGTCTGCAGAGAGGTGGCGGCCGTACAGAAAAATTATTTTAATTGAAATAATTTTCTGTCGCTGCTGGGGTTCGAACCTGGGTCTCCAGGTTCTTTGACATAACGGCCACGCACTTTAACCAACTACGCCACGGACGCCACCGTTGCATGATAGCTGCAATTTTAATCTTGTGACGCAATGAATTTTTTGCTTGAGCAAGTCTCTCCACGTCCCATAGACGTGTTTGATTGTGTGTTTATTTTTGTCACAAAATCAAATAACTAACCCTTACAGTCGTAGCATTACTTTTTATCGTAGCCTCCATACTGAGCGAGTAACAATTCCACGCAACGCCGATGAGTTTTGCACAAATGCTTTTTTCAACTTCTTTGGAAACCTGCGCTGTAGAACGTAGCGTTGTCACGTTAAAATTATACGAAACATTTTAAAATTAAAATGTCTTTAACTATTAAACGTTTTTTTATATTTTCCACATTAAGAACGAGACCAATTTGCTATTTCAGTCTTGAAAGGACTTTGACCGATCTTATAATCAATTGTATTGTGCGTGTATACTTCTGAGGTTTGTCATTATCTGCGAGAAGTTTCATTTAAAATTATAATTAAAAGACCAATTAAAAACCATCATAACTTCCACAAAATTCCACCTGAGCTTTGATATTTAAAATTTGGGTTTCAAATTTGGAAACATTAAATGAAAACTATGCACGCCATTTAAAGTAAAAGTAATAAAATCTTCATAACTTCGAATATACTTTAACACCACTGTGCGGGGGTATTTAAACTTCGTCAAACTCGAAGATAATGCCAGTCTGTTCTTATGTCAAAAAGTCACAATTTATAAAAGAAGAATTTAACTCTCAATGATTAAAATATATCAATTTATTACATAGACATATTCTTAATTCAGTTAACTCTATATTAATTTTTATAACGGCATAAAATCGATAATTTTTATTCCTAAAAACATTTTTCTTTTTCTCCTAAGAATGACGTCAGTTTGATTTCTGAAATACTTTTTGATTATTGCAACATGCATGTATATTTATATATATTTATTGTCGGTAGACATTGAAGACCTTCGTTCGTTTTGTATTATGAAAAAATTGTCGGTCAAATTATGACAGATATCAGAAATACGTGTTTCTCAATTTTTTTTTCACGAATGCCAAGTATCAAAATAACAACTGGTAATAAATGACTTCTTTTACTTGACCATAACTTAGAATAGGAATTTTATTTATTCTAGCCAGAAACATACACATGGGCCGTATGGTAAGCAGGCCCGGATCAATCATAAGACAAAAAGTAATTGCCTAAGGGCGTCAGCTTAAGGGTTGCCAGTAACAGATCGATTCTGTGTGCTACCGGTTACCAAACTCGTTACCGGTCTTAGAAATTGATATTCTGTGCACTCGGAAATTTATATAAATATCGACATCAATCCTTCCTTCATTACCAAAAGAAGGTACTCGATTTCTTGACTTTTTTTAATTAGGGATTAATACCCCTCACGTAGTACCTCCATGCAAAAAAACATATGGCATTTAGAAGTGAAGGAGTGTGATCGCCGAGTCTTATAGGATGTGCCAAGAAGCTATCTTGGGATGATAGCTATTCCTACTGGGTATTGCTCTACGCTCTCAGTTTGCATTCTTAAGAGTCTTCACGGAAATTTTATATAGAACTGAAAACAAAATTAATAAAGAGATACAAATGCTTAGAAATAACCAAGGGTATACACTACCAGTTAACAGAACAGGTTCTTTATTCTTTGAATGCTTTGGCTATCTTCTTTTTTTTAGAATAGTTAATTTTTTTCTATACAAAGGGTGATTTTTTAAGCGTTTGGTTCTTGAAAATTGAAAAAAAAACGAAAAATTTGCAATAGTGAATGAAATATTTTTTAGAATGATACATCAATGCCTGCCATTTACTTTTTAAAAGATTATTTCTTGTAAATATTATTTTTCAAGCATTTCGGCCGGTATCTCACCAATGGCATCACAATTCCAGGGCTGCAATTGTGGCTGGCTTGTCACTGTACACGAGAGACTTAACGTAGCCCCACAAAAAATAGTATAGTGGGGTCAAATTGCATGATTTTGGCGAATATTGGATTGCTCCAAAACGTGAGATTAATTGCTCACCAAACTCGCCTCTTAATAAGTCCATGGTATATCGAGCCGTGTGGCATGTGGCACCGTCTTGTTGAAACCACATGTTAACCAAGTCCAATTCTTCCATTTTTGACAAAAAAATGTTGGGAATCATCGCATGGTACCTTGCGTAATTGACTGTAATGTTGCGATTTTCATTATTTTTAAAAAATGACGGTCCAATGATGCCACCAGCCCACAAATCTCATTAAACAGTAGATTTTCAGGGTGTATTGGCAGCTATTGAACGGCCTCTGGATGGAGCATTCCACTGTGGGTACGGGACAAATCGTACGCATTTGATAAGTTAAGATCTTAAATTAAAATAAACCGAAATGTTATTGTAAAAAGCATCTAGTACATTCATTTAGTGTAACGGAGGCTTTTCAAAATCAATTATTTGTTCCTGAAAATATTCATAAATAGGCAGCAATAAGTATGAAAAGATGTTTGTTTGTACGGGACAACCGCAGTCCACCATACTTTTTATTTTTTGACATTATTGGAGAATTTTAGCAAAATTAATTATCTCTGTAAAATTAAAAATATACTTATGTAGACTTCGTCGATCATGGTATGACGAAATACTACAAGTTCGAAAAAATATCTATTAAAATGAGAATAAAAAAATAAAAATGAAATCGTTTGTACGGGACACTTTTGTTTGTACGGGACTCGTACGCAGTTCAGAAATTATGTCTTCGTTTTGAATCACTTTTTAAATGAAAACTTAAGACTATGATTATCTAAAGTGTGTTTCTTGCATGTTACTTTAGGACCGTCGACTAATATATGATGAAATTTTGATATTCCCGGAACAGGCCTTGCAGCTTCCCATGGATAAACATTTTGGATTTTATCAGCTATTTCTGATTCAGCAATATAGAAAACCTTCGTAGAGGGTACTAAAGTGGCTGCTAATGTAACGAAATCTTTTGCGTTTTGGATTACGGTACCATCTCCTTGAACTCGAGCTTTTTGGCTTACAAGTTGCTTTACGTTACCACCAACTCCGTCAATCAATTTATAAAAAAACAATGAGATATGTATGTGTCAAAAATTACCATTTTCAGTGGAATGCTCCGGATGCTCTTTAGACCAACTTCTGGGTCTTTAGGCAATTCTGTTTGACCCATTGAGAAAAAAAATTAACTTCGTCACTGAAGACAATTTTTCGATAAAAAAGTGCATCTTCATCAAACTTTTCTTTTGAAGTTATTGTACCAGCTGTATTTCGTAAGTTGAGCATGGCGACGAATTGATATATCGCGATCTTCATTGACACTGCCCGATACAGGAGCAATATTCTCCTCGGTATCTTACTGAGCACTTTTGGCCTTGCCACATGCTACGAAATACGCGTGAGGTGTCAAAAAATGTACACTGTAAAACCAAATAGCAAAAAAATTACCCTTTATAATTCATTATGATAAGTTCACACTTTCGACCCGAATTTTAAAAAAGATTTTAATCAAATTTGGATAAAAAAAAATTTGTACCAAAAAGAGCGTTCAAATACAGTGTTAAGGGGGGAGGGGGGGGGGTTGTATCTGTACTACAATTACTAATAAATAAGTGTTAATAATCTTAGCTAATTTTTTTTTTTTTTTTTTAATAAGAACACACCAATAATCACCAATAATCACACTAAAACATCAAACGTAGTTTTATTTAAGGGGAGATACGCAGTCAGAACTTTTTTTTTTTCAAACATTTTTTTGCATTTTCTTAAAGCCTTAAGTTTCATATTTTGGTGAAAATATCAAGTTAATATCTCAAAAAATAACAAAGTTATAGCCTACTGAGTGAACCGCCTTCTAGAGCGCGCAGTGCTGGCGCTTATTTTCAAACGCGTTTTTCTCGAAACCATGTTTTCAAAGTCGGTGACCAAGATTTCTCAAAGCTCAGTGAAGCGATCGTTTTGATTTTTTTGCAGGCTTATTGTACACATAATAATCTCGTACTTGTCATAGGATTTTTTTTTTTTTAGCTTCGTTCATTTTTTATAGGCAAAACTATGACGAATTATTCGTCGAAAATGAAAGTCCGCCATTTTGTGAAAAATCAATATTTTCAAAAACGGCTATGACAAGTACGAGTTTTAAGTATCTACTTTAATAATATATTTCATTTTTTTGTTTCAGATGAATTAAGGAGGAGCAATCTTGGTCACCGCATTTCACCTTTTATTCAGAGCGCTCTACAAAAACTGCTGTATCGACCTTAATATTAAATTTTTTTTAATAAAAAAAAAACTAAAAATACTCTTGAATGTGTATATTTTTAGGTATAAAAACCCTCATTCAAAAATATCCCATAGGTTTCCTTAAAAAAATTCACAAACATGACCTTTTTTTTCGGCCTCTGGCTGCGTTGCTCCCCTTAAATAATTGTTGTTTAAAGGGGGCGTCTAAGATCAAACTGCCTGATGCTACAAAAACCCAAATCCGGCTCTGATGACAAGGATTCTTTCCTTCGTCTAAAATAACTAATAGAAAGTGATTAATTTTCTTTTTGAACTTATTTGAATAATCTACCAAAACCAAGAAAAATCATAAATGGAACACAACTATTTCGACAAAACACACTCTCAATTTGTTGAGGGCCTTATCTCATAATATATTAAATTGTTTTGTGTTATAAACAAAAAGCTTTAACTTGTCGCTTAGTTGAGCGTGTAATTGGAGTTGATAATTCAAACGAAGTCTCATGATTGGATGCGTAGAAAGAGAGGAAGTGAATGTTGTTTAAGTTGTTAAGCTAAGTTTAGCCGGCTTCCTCATAAAGTATTAAGTATTGGTTTCCTCCGTTTCAACAATCTACGCTATGACTTCGACTTGTCTTGCGATTCCACAAAGTTCATAACAGCGAAAATTCTTTGAGTGAAAGGGATGAATGCTGTTATGCTTCAGGCGGTTCCTAATGGCCACGATTTCCGCCGTTGAACTTGACTTAAATTACACAAGTGAATGAGTGGCTATTAATTACAACGATGGAAAGTATTTTTCATGGTTTTTGTGAATTTTTTTTTGGCAGAAACCTCAAGAAAGTGGTTGGGTAAAGATCTCTTTTTTTTAAGAGCAATTAAAACAAGTATAAAAGTTAGACACATTGTTGAGAAACTAGTCCAAGTGTTGTACCTGTTCCATGCTTTGTTTTCTGAAGGGTTATTATATCAGTTTTCAAACCATGTTTATGCCATGAGTACACAAAGAGCTACAGCTGTGAATGCAATACGGTGGCTCGCAAGTGAGCTAGACTGGGTAGATGGAATAATGACTGATTTGTTTAAAGATTGATGCTAAATTGACTTTGATAATTATTCTAATCGTAGCTGCAGCATGATGCTATTTGGACCACTTGTAATTTATGAGGACCACTTATGTTTGTCATTTCAAAAAAAGATTGATTGTGAGAAAAAATACAAGTTTTTTTTTCGACGATATCATTAAATAGAGCATTATTTGTTTCATGTGTTTGATAAATATTGCATTTATAATATTTCTCTATTTTTGAAAGATTTTTTGCTTTCTTTTTGAATGTTTTTGACGTGACGAAGTTACGTTGTACAACGCAGGCTTCCAAAAAAGTTGAAAAATGAATTTTTTAAAAATTCATCTGCGTTGCATTGAATTGTTACTCGCTGAGTATAAGAGCTATGATTAAAAAAATGGTATGACCGTAAAGGTTATTTCTTTGACTTCATTAAAAAAAATTTAGTGGGAGCTGCTTAAGCAACGCAACTGAAAATTTGTTACATGGAATTATTACTCGCTGAGTATTAGTGCTAGGATTAAAAATACGATATGCCAATAAAGGCCTACTGTAAGCCCTCACAACAAAATTAGACAAAAAATTTTTGACATCATGGGGACGCTGAGAGAGCCGCTCAAAGATCGATAACGCAACATTCATGCAGCGGCGTTGCATTGAATTTTTACTCAATGAGTATATAACCTACGATAAAAGTTTAAAAAGGAAAAAGAAGGTTTTATAAATGGCTTTACGACAAAAATAAAAAAAAAATTCCGGCGTCGTCAGGTCGTGAATATAGCAGCTTATGTAACAGAAATGTAATATCGTTGCATGGAATTATTACTCAATCAGAAGGAGTGCTTCGGTAAATTTTGTTTTACGACAGCAGAGATGTGTTATTACGCTTCACAACTAAATTACAAAAAAATTCTTGTTGTTATGATTTCAGGGATGCAATCATATAATGCAGTAAAAATGCTACAGCCATGAAAAAACGTTGCATGGATTTTTAACTCTGTAACTACTGATGCAACGGTAAATTTTAAGGAACGAAAACGACTGTGAGGTCTTCGGGCATAGATAAAAAAAAAAATTGACGGCGTGTCAAAGACCCTCAGGGAACCGCCTAATGTGACGCATATGCATTACTTTTGATGGATTAATTTAAATTAGAGCACAACCAATGGGGAAGCAAAAACAAAGCTAAAAGAAAAGCACCAACTCAAAATCCAACAACAACTCCAACACCAACACCAACACCAACACCAATACCAACACCAACACCAACACCAACACCAACACCAACACCAACACCAACACCAACACCAACACCAACACCAACACCAACACCAACACCAACACCAACACCAACACCAACACCAACACCAACACCAACACCAACACCAACACCAACACCAACACCAACACCAACACCAACACCAACACCAACACAAACACCAACACTAACACCAACACCAACACCAACACCAACACCAACACCAACACCAACACCAACACCAACACCAACACCAACACCAACACCAACACCAACACCAACACCAACACCAACACCAACACCAACACCAACACCAACACCAACACCAACACCAACACCAACACCAATACCAACACCAACACCAACACCAACACCAACAACACCAACATCAACAACAACAACAACAACAACAAGAAACTTCGTCACGTCAAAAGCTACGGGTGTGTCCACGACACAGCCAACTCTTTTTGTTTTTCTTCTTTTTAAGAGACAAGAACTTTAGCATAAGCTAAAAATAAATGTTGAGGTTTCAATTTAGAGATATATACAGACGTGCCATCTGGTCAATGAACCTATTGAAAAGTTGTGAAAAAAATTTATTCAGTACAATTTCAACCACGTATCCATTTATATCGAAAAAACCTAGCCATCGTTCGGTTGTGCTGTCATTTTGAGGACCGACGAAGCTTATTTCAGATTTTTTGGTACGGACAATAAATAAAATTTGAATTTTAAGGGCTTAAAAGCCATCATTGAGACATCCTTTTTCAGCCTTTATGTTAGTAGACTTTATGTTAGCGCAAATGCCTGAAAGACTTGTGATTCCAACAAAACAATGCACTGTTCTCGGGATATACGAGTAGTTTTGAAAAAAAATTTAATAGCCACTAAGATCTTCGGATTTTACTCCACCGGACTTCATATGATGGGGAAGAGTAAGATTTATGCTAAGAAGCTAAAGACCTCATAAAAGGGCTCTGAGACAACATTCGAGCTGAATTTGCAGCGATATTGTTCGAGACGGTCAATATGGTATAAAATGTCAAAAAGAAACGTTTGTTTAAGTCTTACCAAAATGGCGGCGAATTAATCAGTATTGTCCTCGGAAACTAGTTGAGGTAAATTGTAGAAAGTTAAAACGATCCAATATCTATTGAGATTTTTTAAACTATTCAATAGTTCGATTGCATACTTTAGTAATTTTTGAAATTTCTAAAAGATATTGAAAGCGTACTAAAAAGTAGATTTTACAGGAACGCAATTGAAAAGAAAGAAAATCCTTTGTGCTGCTTGCATTAATATCTCTGTACTGATGTTTTAGAGGGTATTTAAATTTAAATTATAATAAATTTTTAGGGTAGGTATGAAAAAATTAAGTATAAAAATAAAGAATTAGCAAAATAATTATTCAACTGGGTTCAGTATTTCATAAGTTTCCCTTATTCGAAGATACGTGATAAACCTTTTATATATATAGTTTTATATATATAGTTTTATATATATCGTATAGATAGTTTTTCAAAATATTTCAATATTGGATTAACCCAACATGATATGTTTTTGATAACCCATATGTAGCATTTCCCATAACTTTATTTCTAATTGCTGGAAATATTGAGTAATTGAAGTATTGAGAAGTAATCTAGGCCATTTTTCAACACTGAAAATGGTCTTCTCAATTATTTTGACTAATGCTTACATCCCAACACAGACTTGAGAACATTTTCACTTTTAATCTTATCTATGCTTGTAAACGACGGTCCTTCAAGGTTATTTTTATTTTTGGGAACAGAAAAAAGTCACACGGTGCCATATCTGGCGAGTAGGGAAGATGCATTTTTACTGTGTTATTTTTGACAAAAATTCACGATTTCACAATTTCAGTAATAAAATTTCAGAAATTTACGCATCATACCCAAAATATCAAAAAAAATTTATGATTTCATTATTTCTCTTGTTGTGATTTGCTGATGTGCTGAGACGACCCTTGCGCTCGTCATCTCAACGTCTTCATGGCCATTTTTAAAACACTTATACAACTCGTTAACTCTTGTTTAACTCATAGAAGATTCAACATTTAACATTTCTTACACTTTTTTCCACTCTACTTAATAGAAATTTACTGATCCATTTTTTGTAATAATGAAAAATTACCAAGAGTTCTAAAACACGTGTTATTCTTTCAACAGCTGACAAAAATTTAACCAACCAGTATGGCTAAAAATGTATAGATACATTATACCAATACATACTTGCAAACAAAACAACAAAAAATTCGTGTCAATCGGACCAACACAGCGCGCAAAATTTCAAAATGCACATTACTTTTTGAACAGACGTCGTATGTTACTTGAAGTATAATTGAATAACAATTTTAAGCCAGATCCTATATGGTTCTTGAATGCTTTCCTTTGCATGCAAAATAATTCTCTGCGAGAAAAACTTATTTATAAAAAATAATGGTAATTTTGATATCTGTTGTCATTCTCATATTAAGCGATACTAGACTGAGTCCTCTTATTAAAATTACCTGTTGATAAAAATATACCCGGAATTCTTTGATAAAACGAAAACGATTCATTTATTCATCGATTTTAATTTTATTTTCTCTCAAAGTAATCACCATTGCAAGCAAACATATTTCAACGCTCCCTCAAATCTTGACAACACTTTGTATAAGTCGATTTTGGAATCTCCTTCAGCTCCTTCTGCGAATTCTCCTTTATTATTTCAATCGTCTCAAAACGCTTTCCACGAAGTGGTAACTTAAGTTGTGGGAATAGCAAAAAGTCACAAAGAGCCATGTCGGGTGAATACGGAGCTTGTGCA
Organism: Pherbina coryleti; assembly: GCA_943735915.1. Lineage (NCBI taxonomy): Eukaryota > Metazoa > Arthropoda > Insecta > Diptera > Sciomyzidae > Pherbina > Pherbina coryleti. The sequence goes on from OX030948.1 coordinate 65,929,862, forward strand.
ACGGTATGTTCTTGGTTAAACAGTCGCGTATAAGATGAGATAGATCTGTGAGCCGGAGCGTTCACAATTCTCATATTTCTCCACAATTTTCCACATGATATTTTATTAGAAACACAAAACTTCAGACAAATTCTGCTCAACTAAATTCGACATTGCGAAATACGCAGAACACAATAAACACTGACTTGTTTACAAAGCTATCAAACTGCTGCCAAATGGCTCTCAGACAGATATTTTAGCACAATATGACATATGTACTAACCCAGAAAAAAAAAAGAAAATGTTGACAATATATCAAGCGAGGTTTGTTTGAATGGAAAATTCCGGGTATTTTTTTATCAAAAAGTGTTTGCTATGATACGCATTTATCTGACGTCAGAAACGCTTCACGTTATATGGCAGGGGTGGGAACGAGTGAAGCCAAAAAGAGCCACATTAAGATTTTAAATACTTTTCAAAGAGCTTAAAAAAAAAAGAAAAACCTAAAACTAATTTCAATATAAATTAAAGTTTTGTTATTAAAAACAACAAAAAATAAATAGAAATTATATTGTTTTATACATAATAAAGGGTGGTTAAATTTTAAGGGTCGATGTTGAATGTGAACTACACCAAAACGTCAAACTTTTTTCTGTATTTCATTTGACATTTCTCAATTTCAGACTAACTCAATTTGAACCATAGAAAGATACAGAATCGAGCAACGCGTTAAAGTTATTCAGGTTTATTATGAAAATGGGCTTTCACATCAACATGCAAATCGAAGAAAATCATCTCCAGTGATGAGGCACATTTTCACCTCAGTGGATTCGTCAATAAGCAGAATTGCTGCATTTGGACGAATGATAATCCAAGAGTGATTGTTGAAAAACCAATGCACCCACAAAGAGTGACTGTTTGGTGCGGTTTATCATCGGGCCGTATTTTTTCCAAAATGAGGTCGGTCAGGCAGTCAACTTTTTATGGTCCGAATTGGAAGATATGGATGTGGACGATATGTGGTTTCAAAAGGACGGTGCCACTTGCCAGACAGCTAACGAAGCAATGGCTCTTTTACGCGACAAATTTAATGGCCGTGTTATCTCATGTGGTGCCGATGCCAATTGGCCGCCAAGATCATGTGATTTGACACCGTTGGACTTCTTTCTTTGGAGTTATTTGAAAGAAAAGGTGTACGTCAATAAGCCAGCAACAATTGAAGAGCTAAAGGATGAGATAATTCGGCACATTAACGGCAAAGAACCTCATTTATGCCTCAGCGTCATCGAAAATTTAGACCATCGGATGGAGGTGTGCCGCCGAGGTCGCGGAGGCCATTTGGCCGGTATTTTGTTCCATACAAAATTGACCCATACCAATATTATCATAATAAAAAGAAATGACAATAATTTCCTAAATAATTTGTGTTTTATTCAAAATCAACATCGGCCCTTAAAATTTAACCACCCTTAATAAGTATAAGAAAAAAATAACAAGATTCTGTCAGAGGGGACAAAATACAAATATACGTTTATCAGCGTTTTTAAAGTTTAGGTATGAATCTTATTTTAGAGAGGATTTAAATTTCAGCCTTTCTGAACATTCTAATAGGCAATCATGTTATCCTTTTTATATTGGGTATAGGGTGTGTTCTTAAGATTTATGTAAAATAGTACGAGAAATATTTTAACCCCATAACTTCTCAATTTATGGGTCTTTTTTTACCCTTTTGTGATAAAAGGCAAAAAAGACCCATAAAAAAGGATATAACGGGTTAAAATGTTCTACAAAAAAATTGTATGGAAAAATTTTATTTCTTTTTCAAAAATAATAATAATTCGTTTTAAGGTAAACGTAAATAACATGACATATATTATGTAACATATGAGGCGGTCGTGGCCGAGTGCGTTGAACAGAGTGTGGACTTCTCAATGCCAATGCGAGCCCAGGTTCCAATTCCAGCTGAAACAACAACAGAAAGTTTTTTCCAATTGTAATATAAATCGGTCGTCACCTGCAGACAGTGGTAAGCCTCAGAGAGTAACTAATACAATGTAAAGCTTTTTGAGAACATGCACTTTAAACGTTCGGAGTCGGCATAAAAACCAGTAGGTTCCGTTCTCGATCATCTGTGTACAAACATTTAATAACACATACAACACAATTTAATCATAAGAAACTAGGTCAAAGTCATTTTAAGGGCTGAAATGGCCAGTTTATTTTTTTATTATATTTTATTTATGTAACATTATACAAAACAATTAACAAAATTCAAAATGAATCTGTGCCCAAGATTTTAATATTTGGTCTTGTATTGGTTAAAGTCGATCACAACAGTTTTATCAGATACCGATTAGCAACTATAAATGGAGAAAGGCTACAACATTATTGAAGAGAACGACCAGCAAAGAAACACAGGGTGCACATTATTAAATTGTTTGGTCAAACAATAGAAAAACATGAAAATCTATTGAATTTGTCGATACATACAAATTTGTTGATATTTTTTGTCAAATACCATAGAATTTCGGGCGGTTGGACCAAAGTTTGACAAAAAATTTGATAATATGAACCCTAATAAAAAGTAAAAAAAAAGAACTGCACTTTACTTAACAAAAGGCCGAGACCCATGTGGGCCACATTTGCCCATCGTTGTTATGTGGAATGCGTAACCAAAAGTCAAATTTTTATAGACTACGATTAAAATTTGACAAAAAGTTCTGTTATGACATAAAAAAAAATACTGTATCTAACGTTGTTCTGTTTATTAGATCATGAAACCCTCTTGTCTTCTTTATAAAAAGGCATTTTTATACATCTACGCGGTTTGCGTAAAGAGAATATTTACTTTGTCGCTCCATTTGTAAAGCGCATAGGGAAGCGTGGCAGGTATTGAAAAGTTTATAGGGTGTTGATTATCATCACTACCTGATATCGATAAAGCCATATCTGTTTATATTTCTTCTAATTCAACAAGAATTTATCCAAGCTTCTTATGATCAATTGTGATTGTGAGTATATCTCTTAAGTTTGCCATTGTGTGTGCCAATCCATTGACAAATGTTTTCATTTAGTTGGGAAGAGTTCCCCTGATTCGTAAAACTGGCACAGAATGGTTTATGTGTCCGCTAATACGTTTGCTTACGTTCACCACATAAGCTAAAGATTTATCAAAAAATCTTCAATTTTTAATATGTACCCTGTGCATCAAAGATAGCAAAATCAAATCAAAAACAATGAAATCTCTGCAAACTCCACAAAAATTAAGCTCATGACTTAAAATTCTGAAAACAAGCTCAGATTGGTAAATGCACTTGAGATTGAAATTTCATAAAATCAAACCATGCAAACTGTCATCGTCAAAATAGAAAAACTTTCACAAATTCCACAAAAATGAATGCACTGCTTGATTTGATTTTACACCGAAGCTCTGCTATTTCAAAGGTACAGTGAGCGCCAAAACAAAGTGTACACAATGTGTTTAATACTTTTGACTTTATTTCAATATTTTAAAAAGCAATTTTATAAAAAATGTTTGTATTTTTGGAATTAATAATTTATGCTCTTATTATATACTAACTAAAAATATAAATTATTATACAACAAATTTTCACATAATTCAAAAACGAAAAAATGCTCCATTTTCTTCGAGTCAAAACAAAGTGTACACTTACAGATCGATTCTGCGCGTTACCGGTAACAGCAAAATTGTTACCAAAACTCATTACCGGTCTTAGAAATTGGTATTTTGTGCACTCGGCAACGCTGCCTAGCGTCGTAAACTCACCTTATTGAAATGAAGCTCTCTCTTTTGTGTGGTGAAATATGAATGAACAATGGACAATGAGAAGCAAGTACATAGAATAAATTGCATTTTGTTAAATTTTTATATAATCAGCGGTGTTTTCTATATTTAATTTATAATTAATTATTATACATTTTTATTCATTAAAAAGTGCCGAAGGAGCAGAAACAGTGAATTTGACATGGTTTTTTATTTTTATTTGCTCCAATTTCGATTTGAGGATTTTAAAATTAAATTAATTACTAAAAACACGAGCATTTTTTAAATGCAAGCTAAACAAACGCCTTCTGTTTGCTTGTTACCACCTAAAGAGATGGTAACAATATTCACCGGTAACGCTTGGTCGCAGAATACCAACTGAGTGTTCAAGATACTAAAAGGTGAATTTCTACGGTAACAAGATTAACGTTACGGCGACAGAAGTGATCTGTTACAGATCGATTCTCTGCGTTACCGTTAACAGCAACTCGTAACAAAATTCGTTACCGGTCTTATAAATCGGTATTCTGTGCACTCGGTAACGCTGTCAAATGTCGTAAACTCACCTTATAGAAATGAAGCTCGCTCATTTGTGTGGTGAAATATAATCAATGGAAAGTGAGAAGTAAATACATAGAATTAATTGCATTATATTAACTTTTTATATAATATTTGTTTTTCTTGGCAGGAAATATGCACGCAGTACGCAAGCGCAGCTGCGGTGTTATCTATATTTAATTTATATATTAATTTTATGTAAATTAATAAATATTACACAGTGAATTGCTATAAATTTTTATCATTGAAAAGTGCTGAAGTAGCAGCAACAGTGAATTTAACATCGTTTTTTATTTTAATTTGCTCCGATTTAAATTTGAGGATTTTAAAATTAGATTAATTACTCAAAATGCGAGCTATTTTTTGTAATGCAAGCTTAAAAATGTCTTCTATTTTGCTTGTTACCACCTAAAGAGATGGTAACAATATTCACCGGTAACGCTTGGTCGCAGAATACCAACAGAGTGTTTAAGTTACTAAAAGGTGAATTTCTACGGTAACAAGATTAGCGTTACCGCGACAAAATTGATCTGTTAATGTTGTAAATAAAAAAAATAACTTCAGTCCAATTATTAATATTTTTTTGTTTTCCTTGTGCTGAAATGACAGCTTTCAACCGTCTTGGCATTGATTCCACAAATTTCGTTGTTACGTTTGATGAAATCTTAAACGGCTTTTAGAGAGTCCTTGCTTGATATCGTCCTCTTTCTTATTTGTCTATCCAGATGTTCCCACAAATATTCTATCGGGTTGAGGTCCGGTGATTGTGGGGGGTGATCCAGCACACATTCCTTCACTACCTTGGCTTTATGTTTCGGATCTTTTTCCTGCTGAAACATCTACAAGCGATCCAGTCCTAATTTTTTAACACTGGCCGGCAAATGTTCATTTAAAATATTTAAGTAATCGAACTTATTCATTACACTGTCAATAAATGTTTAATTTCCTACTCCGTTTGCTGTCATACACTCGCACACCATCACCGAGCCCCAACCATGCTTTATTGTAGAAGTAATATTTTGCTCCTTCAACTCCTGAGTTTTGCTTCTCCATATTTATTGTAGATTTTTCCAAAAATTTCGAATATGCTTTCGTCACAGAAAACTATATTTTTCCAAAATTAAATTTCATTATTTTCATACTTTTTAGCAAAATCCATGCGTAGCCTTTCATTTTTTCTGATATAAACGGCTTTTTTCGAGGGACTTTTCCAAATAGACCATTTGCATTTAATGCACGTCTTATTGTATTGGCACTAACGTTGGTTCCTGGTGATACGAAAAGATCATCCGCTATTTTCACTGCGCTTGCAGTTGGATATTTTCACATTATTCTGAATACTGATCGTATTGATGTTTCACAGAGTTGTTTTGGCCTGCCAGCACATGGTCGATTTTCTAGTGCTCCAAATTTTTTTGTATTTGTCAATGATTTTCTTGATGGTATTATGATATCCATCAAAAATTGAAGCTATTTCGAGAAGTGATTTTCCTGCGTAATTGAATTTTGTGACTAGTTCCCGTTATTCAATAGAAATTTAACTACGCATTTTAAAAAAGATTTCTTACAACTTACTTCCTCACTTTACCAAAGGCGAATGATGCAGAAACATCAACTAACATCATAATTAACCAATTGGAGAGAGATACCGTTGCATTTGTTTAAAATATTTGAAATTGCTAAGCTTACTACGCAGGTGTACACTTTGTTTTGACGGTCACTGTACTCTTAGTTTGAATTTAATAATAATGAATGAATACCATGGCTATTACTAAGATTCTGTCAGAAACACAGTTTTATTGGTCGAAAAATATTTCGAAAATACTCTGCTCCAAATATTATCTTCTTCTTCATATATAAACGATTTTATCATCCACTTCAGTTCGTACTACTTTTATTTGTGCCTAACAATACAACTCATCCATCCACTTAAAAGGGGAATAAATCTTATTCGGTTACAATTTCCGTCGTGAAACACGATCCAGTGCAGAGAAAACGTTCCAATCAGCTAAAGTGTTGTTTGTTACCAAAACAACGTAGGTAGTTTTAATTTGAAACTTTTTCTTTTGACTGTAACTTGATTGCGGCGTGGTAAGAACAAAAAAGCAAATAATCATTGCAAAGAACCACTTCCTTTGGTGCTGCACGCACGATACTTCAAATGAAAATCATTCAATTACGACGGTCTGACAGAAAGATGGACAGCGGACAACCAAAAAACAAACAAGGAGTAATAAAAATAAAAAAGTTAAGGCAATTATTGCTGGTTAGCACAAACTCAGGTTGGACGGAACAGCTACGAATCGGTTCGTCCCTTGCTGAAATTGTGAGGCTTTTTTGGCGAACTTGCCCGATGTTCACACACATGCTGCAACTTGTGGCTGGAATATATTGAATAACTCTCCTTGTGTGTTGTGTAGTGTAACAAGCACCTGCTGCATTGTTCTTATTTTGACTTGTTCTTCTTCTATCCCCTTTTCCCCACATCTCTGACTGACGATTGTTATTTGATTTAATTCCAAGTGTTGTTTACCTTGTCTTTGTATTCCAATGCGCGCTAAAGGGTACCTGTTGGCAGAAATTGGTCGTTTTAGTACTTCGCACAAAGGGTTTCCTTTACTGATCCAATTTAACACTCAGTCCATTTCTTATTTATTTATTTTGGGCTTGCTTTGAATGCTTATTATTTTCCACAGGATAGTCGTAACTTAAGTAATACGAGCCTCTATAAAAGTATGTTTGCTTTGCAAACTTATAAGCAGCTAATCTGGAAAGTTTCAGCAGGACGAAAGCTCCTCGATTCTGGAAAATCCTTATCTAATCCTTTCATTGTTTCAATTTCAACACCATTTTTTTATTTATTTGCTGTCTCTGTGTGTGGTTTTGCGTCCCCTTTCAGTTTCTCTATTGAATTTTATTTTTTCAAGTCACGCTTTTCGCATGGAAATTATGTGAAGTGCGAAAAAATGTTTTCAATCCTACGTGCTGCAGCGTGGGTTCGTGTGTGGGTGCTTTTTTCCTTTTATTGATGTTGTTGGGTTGTTTTTTTCTCATTTTTCAACCTTTTTTTCAACTCACGTCAAGGTGTTGTAATTCAAATATTTGTGGAACACAAGTGGAATAATATGGAAACACTTAACTAAGCTACGGGAGATGGAACACTTTTGAAGCAAGTCGGGTTAAGAATTTAATAAAGAGGAGTTTTAGAGATTTAAGTGATTCATAATTGAGTGTATATTGCATTTACCGAACGTTATTTAATAGAAAGATAAGATAACGAGTAAAGTTGGGTCACCCTCTTCATTTTGCTTATCTTTAAATGGCATTTAAATTTAAGTTCCTCTATTTAACCATGAAGAAGAAGAAGAAGTAAAATATTCATATTGACAACATATTTTGCATTTTATGGCAGTCAACGAACATTGTCCTAAGCAAAGGGAGTTTGAACTTGATGAAAATCCATAGGTTTGCATGGTCTTCCAATGGTGAACATATAATTGCTCAGTGAGCTAAATAAGTCGTTATTGAAGCTTAGCCTTTTGACATAGATACTTTTTTTTAGTACAAAGAGGAAAATCTTTACAATTGTATGTTTTCACAACGGGGGATATCATAAGATGACAGTTATTTAGCCAAAAAAATAAATTGGTCTTTTGACCACCCTCCTCGCTGCCAAAAAGTATTAAAAAAACTAAAACAGATAACACTGCGCGACAGACATTTTGGAGCCGGAGAATTTTCAGCTGATATAGAAAAATTAGGTTTCCTAATTTTAAATATGGACTCCGTTTTTCTCAACTCAATCAACTCAAGTTTTTAAGTTATAAGCAAAAACATGAAAATCAGCTCTTTTTCTGATAATTTTGCTATATCTATTACATTGATCTACCGATTTGTATTACGATGACGAATTTCAATAAAGAAAAACAAGGGAAAAAAGTCACAATTTTACGTAGGCTGCTCCTTTGAAACCGTGTATCTTTTACATTGTTCAACGGATTTGCAAAAACTTTTTTTACTTGATAGAAAATCTCTGGAATTTTAATAAACATTTTAAGAGTATGTTTTCTTACTAAGTAGAAAAATGCCGGGAATAAGTTCAGAAAAGCTTAAGCTGTAAAGCTTAAAGCTGTTGTTAAAGATGGTCCGCAGATAAGGCAGTTAATGAAAGATCCTCATTTTTAAACCTCGACGATTAACCTTGAGCGAAAGGCATGGGTGTCATTTGAATTACTTTTCAAAAACTGTTTAGGCAATTGCAAAGCAAGTAATTTTGAGGAACTAGTGACCGATGTGCTTGATAGTTTTAGTCGATGATAACCGACTTTTTTTTCCAAAATTGGAAGAATTGGACTTGGTTGACATGTGGTTTCAACAAGACGGTGCCACATGCCACATGCCACACGGCACGCGATACCATGGACATGTTGAGAGACGAGTTTGGTGAGCAAATTATCCTACGTTTTGGAGCAGTCAAATGGCAGCCAAAGTCATACGATTTAACCCCACTAGACTTTTTTTTTGTTGGGCTACGTGAAGTCTTTCGTATACAGGGACAAGCCAGCCACAATTACAGCCCTGGAAGACAACATTACAGATGCCATTGGTGAGATACCGGCCGAAAAGCTGAAAAAAGTAAGCCAAAATTGGTGCTTACGGATGGACCTCCTCAGGCGTAGATGTGTGCAACATTTACAAGAAATAATCTTTAAAAAGTAAATGGCAGGCATTGATATTGGCTCAAAATAAATATTTCATTCACTATCGCAAATTTTCTGTTTTTTTTTCAATTTTTAAATACCAAACACTTAAAAAATCAACCTTTACAAGTTATTGAAAGCAATTTTGAACAATTGAACAAAACTCAACAAATAACTCTTCGAATTGCTCACACATCCACCTACTCTCCAGATATGCCATTCAGCTAATATTTTTTCTTTTCCCAATCTCAAAAGACGAGGACGATCCTCACAAGGCAACGCGTGAGGGTCAAGGGGGCGATCTTCACATGGCAACGTGTCTGACTGCCTCAACCTGGTGAGGCCAGCATTATCCATGTCGAACTCGTCTCAAGTCGACTCAAACCTCTGCGTGGTGTCCTCTAGAAACGGCAAACTGGCAACCGTTAGTTTGACGGCTAATCTGAGCGGCGGGCTCCCCCTGCCTTTAAAGGGTTGTGCGTTGGGTTTGATGCCCACCACGTAAAAACAAATTTCAATGAAACGACAAAGAAATAAGATAAAAATGATCCCCAAATCTGATGACGACTACCGCAAACGAAAAACTGACAATGATTTACGGATATGCACCTGGAACGTCCGAACCCTTAATTGGGATGGTGCCTCTATCCAACTGATAGATATCTTAGAAAGATACAAGGCTGATATCACTGATCAGATTTTTCAACATAAGCCTGATTTGTGCGCACGCTCCGACAGAAGACAAAGACGATGAGACCAAAGACAGCTTCTACGAGCGCCTTGAAGATGCCTATGAGCGCAGCCCCCGCCACGACATAAAAATCGTGCTTGGTGACTTCAACGCCAAGGTGGGAAAAGAAAATATATTTGGTCCAACAGTCGGAAAGTTCAGCCTCCACGACAATACCTCCGATAACGGAATGAGGCTGATTGACTTTGCCGCAGCGCGAAACATGGTCGTTAGTAGCACTAGATTCAAGCATCTCAATATTCATAAAGCAACTTGGCTGTCTCCTGATCAAAAGACGCGCAACCAAATTGATCACGTTTTGATTGACGGAAGGCACTCTTCCAGTGTTTTAGATGTACGCACGATCCGTGGTGCCAATATAGACTCGGATCATTATCTTGTCGCAGCCAAGATCCGTACACGCCTGTGCGCAACCAAGAATGCGCGCAATCCAGCACAAAGAAAGCTAGACGTCCAAAAACTGCAATCAAAGCAAACAGCCGAAGACTTCATTACTCGACTCTCACTCCTGCTTCAAGAAAGCACTCCTCCGATCGACGATATATGCGCGCAGTGGAATCACATTTCCCACTCTATGCGTACGGCTGCCGAAGAGGTGATTGGCTATCACCGCCCTCGCCGAAACCAGTGGCACGACCAAGAGTGTCGCGACGCCACTGCAGAAAAAGATGCCGCCTACAAAGCCACCCTGCAGTCGGTTGTAACGCGTGCTGCTAAGGAGCGATACAAAGAGAAGAGGAGGGAAGAGAGACGCATTTTCAGGCGAAAGAAAAGGGAAGCGGAAATGCGTGAGTGCGAGAAAATTGAGATGCATGGTGACAGGAATGAGGTCCGAAAATTTTTCGGAAAATAAGACGCCTGGCCGATGGTTTCAAGACCGGGGCCTCTTCCTGCAAGGATGAAAATGGGAATCTAGTGACAGATATCCAGAGTACACTGATGATGTGGAGGGAACACTTCTCTAGGCTTCTGAATGGCGACGACGACAACAATCCCGCCAATAGAGATGATATTCCGGAATCCCCAATTTTGGACGACAGCGTTGAAGTTCCGCTGCCCGACCATAGTGAAGTCTTGAAAGCTATAGCTCGGCTTAAAAACAACAAAGCCGCAGGAGCCGATGGCTTACCTGCTGAGCTCTTCAAGAATGGAGGCGAAGCTCTATTTAAATGCATTCATGAGCTTCTATGCAGAATATGGTCGGAAGAATGCATTCCAAACGATTGGAACCTCAGTGTGCTCTGCCCAATCCACAAGAAAGGCGATCCCACAATTTGCGCCAACTACCGTGGGATAAGCCTTCTGAATATCGCATATAAGGTCCTGTCGAGCGTACTATGTGAAAGACTGAAGCCCATCGTAAACCAGCTGATTGGACCTTATCAGTGTGGCTTCAGACCTGGCAAATCCACCATAGACCAGATATTTACGCTACGACAAATCTTGGAGAAGACCCTAGAAAAACAAATCGACACACACCATCTTTTTGTCGATTACAAAGCCGCCTTCGACAGTCCAATAAGGAATCATCTATATTCCACCATGTCTGAATTTGGTATTCCTGCAAAGCTCATCCGCCTTTGCAGAATGACACTGAGCAACACCAGCAGCACAGTTAAAATCGGGAAGGACCTCACTCCTCCATTCGATACCAAACGAGGTTTCAGACAAGGTGATTCCTTATCGTGCGACTTTTTCAACCTAATGATGGAGAAGATCATCCGAGCTGCTGATTTGAGACGCAGTGGCACGATATTCTACAAAAGTATTATGCTGCTGGCGTATGCTGATGATATCGATATCATTGGCCATAATACGCGCGAAGTCAGCGCAGCATTCTCCAGGTTAGCGAAAGAGTCGAGTCGAATGGGTCTTGTAGTGAACGCAGATAAGACGAAATACCTAGTGTCAACAAATAAACAGTCCCAGCGTCTTGGAAACCACGTCACTGTTGACAACATCTCCTTCGATGTTGTTAAGGACTTCGTCTACCTGGGATCCAGCGTAAACTCTTTCAACGATGTCAGTATTGAGATAAAGCGAAGGATAACTCTTGCCAACAGGTGTTACTTTGGGCTGAGTAGGCAATTGAGAAGCAGAGCCCTCTCTCGACGAACAAAACTCACGCTCTATAAGTCACTAATCATGCCCGTCCTATTATATGCAGCACAAACTTGGACGTTGAGCAGTTCTGATGAAAAGACTTTGGGAGCCTTCGAGAGAAAGATCCTTCGTAAGATCTTCGGTCCAATCTGCGTCAATGGCGAGTACCGAATTCGATGGAACCACGAGCTGTATGAGCTGTACGCTGACATAGACATAGTTAAGCGCATTAAAATCGAGCGGCTCCGCTGGCTAGGTCATGTTGAGCGAATGGAAAACGACGCTCCAGCGAAAAAAATATTCGATTCGGTGCCCAGTGGTGGTCAACGCAGAAGAGGACGCCCACATCTTCGTTGGAAGGATCAGGTGTTGGATAACCTGACTACACTTGGTGTTTCCAACTGGCGCCAGCAAGCGCAAAATAGAAATGGCTGGCGCAATTTCTTATACGAGGCCAAAACCGACCTTCGGTTGTAAGCGCCAGATAAGTAAGTAAGTAAGTAATCTCAAAAGATGTCTCACGGGAAAAAGATTTACATCAAATAAAAAAATTTAATTTAGAACCGACATCGTTCTATACAAAAGGTATCAAAATGTTGAAAGATCGCTGGACTAAGTAAACCGAACTTCAGGTATTATGTGTACGTGTAGCAACCAAAAACATGAGCTGTTTTCAAAAAATTTTTTTAGATATAAGAAGTTATTATTTTTTTTTTAAATTTACACAGGTTATTGTACATAAAAAATACTTTATGAAAATATTTTTTTTTTAAATACAGTTCTGGCTTTTATATAGAGGGCATTGAAAAAAAGACATCCAAAACGGTTCGACAGATACGGCCTTTCCCATGTATCGGAAACAAAAAAAATCAAGTGACATTTTAAAGCATAAACCTTACATTAAGCATCCCCCTCCCCCCTATACAAGACCCCCGGGTTCTTTTATTAATTATGGTGGAAGTTGAAATAAAAAGTTCGAAAAATAGATACATTTTCGCGCGCTTTTTTGTTTATATAAAAAAAAAAAAACAAAAAATAAATAGATACTTGAATTTAGCAGGGATGCTTAAGGGACGAAATAACGAACAAAATGTAAAAAAAATCATTGAAATTGAACCAATAGATTTCGAGTTATCTCTCGAACCGTTTTAAAAAAACTAGTTTCGAGGAAATCGCGTTTAAAGTTTTTGTTTGTTGTATGGAGCTTTGACATAGGTTATAACTTCTATAACAACCGTTCTATAACAACCGTAATAACTTCTGTTGTTTTTTTAAATATCGATTTAAAAATGTGTTTGTATATTCTTAAAACTATAAAGAACACATTAAGTCATTAGCGCCCTCTGTACACGCGTGTGTACAGGTGCTTAAATATGGGTCGTGAACGCAACTATAAATGTCTAATTGAATTGTTTATTAAAATTAAAACTTAATGTCACTAGTAGTTATAAAATAGAACAAAATTGGCTGTTAGCGCAAAAATAAATGACCATTTGTGCATTTTTTTTTATGTTATTCTCAAAGTAACTTCATTGTCATTGTTTTTACCAGATTTTAAAAATTTGTCCCGAAATTTATTAAATTTTTCATTTCATGGTAAGTTTCTGTTGTTATTTATTAGAATAAGATAAAATAATATCAAATTGTGTAATATTATGTAGCAAAAAGTGTTCAGCAATGTTAGTGTACACGCTTGTGTACAATGGGAGAATTGGTTACCAATAGTTTTTTATTTGGGAAGTGGTGGTTTATTGAAGATGTTCCGAAATTACCGATTATCGTCCCACAATGACTACCTGCTGCTAGAAGAAGCTGTACAATCCATTATGACTGCAAAAGATGACGACACGGAGCTTGACTTGATCGTAGTTCCAGCTGATCCTGCTGTTGTAAGTGTCAAGGAAGAAGGTGCAGAAGATGATATGGTTTCTTCGGTATTTCCACGCGATATACCAGGTATGGTTGAATTATTACGGCGTCAACGTTTCGATGAAGAGTCGAAGCGACGATGAACCCCTTTCTACCCATGTTCCACTCCCCAAAACGAGCTTAAAACGATGAGCTCAAACTCCTGCTTGGAGAAAAATATTACATATTTATTCTAAACTTCATAAAATTACACAAGTAATCCAAGAAAGGCAACAATACATATCAGATTTCCTTGAAACTTTTAGTTCTACAATGCTGTTTGAGAAATTTTTCAATGAAAAAGTCTTCCACTTTATTGTTAAAATTTCATACCTGATCCTCCCCTTGTACACAACTGTGTACAGGTGATTTTCCAACTTTTCTACCATTTTATTTTTAATTTTTTTGTTTTATAACTTTCTTTTACTCTATTTAATTACATTTATAATGAAAAATCATAAAAACATACCGTCGTTTTGCTATGGGCGTTAATGGGTTAAACAAAAAAAACATTTTTTTTCGAAAAATTTACACATATATTACCGTATATTACCTTAAAGGAGAGTATTTTGATTAGTAGAAAAAAGATTTTTGCCAAAATACTGCATTTTTTCTAATTTGACCAAGGACTTATTTAACCCTTTGACGACAGTTCCAGAATCGTTAGGAAAGTCATGAATCCAAAACCGGGTTCATGTTCACAAAAGTGTCGCGAAAAACAATTTTTTTTTATCTGTAAAGGTGAGAAATATCATGGGACCTATATCTCACAATGGTCGTGAATGGTAAAAATGTATGCGATTATTTTCTCTCGTTGAAAGTAAGTGAACGAAAAGTTTGAGGTTGTTGTTATTCCATTTTGAAAGTTAACCAATGAAATTTTAAAAAATAACTTTTGCAATGGTGGTTCTTTGATCTCTATATGACTATTGCTTTTATATATATATTTTTGTTTTTATATATATATATCTATACTATTATATAAAAGAAGACTCACGTATGTTCGGCTGCGAAAAGCTTGAGAATGGCAGGCGCTATTTCAAAAATTCTTTTTCTCTAGGATAGCTATGGTGCCCAGTTGGGACATGGGATATATAAATTTAATAACCATTGTTTAAATAATTAATTAAAATTCAAAGAGAATAACCATAAAATTTCTTTATTCTTATTCTCAGAGAGAAAAAATTTTCTCATTAAAGCTCTGTGCATCTCAAAAAAAGGTTGTGCCCAACAGTGTTGCCAGAATGGCAGTTTTGCCTGCAAATGGCAGTTTTTTTAACTCTGAGCAGGTTGGCAGTTTTTTAAAAAAAAATGCAGTTTTTCCATTATTAATGCAGTTTTTCAGGGTAAAATGCAGTTTTTATGAAAATATAAAATCTTATGTAGTTTTCATAAATTCTCTTTACCAAAACGAGAGTTTGGTAAAGAGAAGTTACCAAAATGGTTCAATTACTTTTTTAAAGCAGACCTGCTTTAAACTTCAGCAGCAGCTTCAGCCAACTTAACGCATTGAACATTGAACAGGAACCAACCTCACTTCTCTATTTGCGCGAATTTGCGTGTTTTCTTTTCAAGCCACACGGCTGTAAGTCTTGTAGATCCTAGGAGGAAAATAAGAACTTGAAAGGTTGGATTGGCCAAAGCGACAAGATGAGTCGCTTAGAAAACTAGAAATTCTTACCCTCTCAAAAAAAAAAAACAATTATAATTGTTCAAGCTTTGACGTATCAAAAACTATGATACAAAAATTTAATAGGGATATGTATAACTATTGCAAATAATAATATATGTAAAAAACAAACATTAAAAATACCTGAAATACTTATCTTAAAAGAATCTGAAATGTGAATAAAATACCAGAAGTTTTTTATATATTAAATACATCAACAATTTTATATACAAATGAATTTGTTTTATTTCAGTTTTTAATAAAAAATTAAAGAAAATGCTTAGCAAATCGTTTTTTCAAATGGCAGTTTTTTTGTTCAAAATGCAGTTTTTTTCTTCAGATTTAGCAGTTTTTTAAAAAAAAATCTGGCAACACTGGTGCCCAAAGCTAATAAGGTAGAACATATGTATATGTAATACTTCTGTATTCCAACTCTGAAATCGAAGAGAGACAGCCATAACAACATAAGATGTTGCTGTTTGTGTTAGTATATTTGAATATATGAAAATTACTACACAAAAAATAAAAAGTCAAACCGTCACAGGGGCGGTTGTTATGAAAACGTTTGCCCCAAACATATAAGAAAACAAATCATATTTGTTTTTCCTAAATCACAGGAACGCACCATTATAAAACAATTATAAGAACGCCTGAAATATGATTAAATTTAAACAAACAAAATTTTAATCAAAAAATTCAAACAACAAAAATTTCAAATAAAAATTATTGACAATGGAAGCACCGCTCCTGAGATTTTTTATTTTGAAATTGAATTTCCTCTAGATATTTTCTCGCTCATATAACAACCCAGCAGTTATTTTGGAGTCAATTAAAAAAGTGAACTAGTTCATTTCTATCGCAGTTCGCAGTAGCTCTGAAATAGTACAAAAGGCGTTCAGTGTAGAACAGTTTGAACATCTTTGCTTTTGTTTTCAAAAGTATTGCTGACAAAAATAAACGCGTTCTGGCTACTTTTTAAAATTTGCTGCGCACAAGAAAAAATAATAAAAAAAAAAATGTTTATAGACAAAATGTTTTCTGGATTGTGGATGGAAAATATGGTACAAATGAGATCTTTAGGACCTTTCCATTGCACTAAATTTTTACACTTTTGATATGTTCACTTTAAAACTAATTAAAAAAGAACCACTTTCAGGCTACTGCGAAAGCAACCAGTTTAAAAATGTTCCTAATGCAACTAGATCAAATATGGGGAAAAAGGAGTGTTTTTGGGGACAATCGTCTTTTCCTATGACATCAACCCGCAAAAAGCGTCAGTTCGTTCAATGTTGAAGGGTATTGTAGTGGAACTAGTACTGGTTATTTTTGGAACTAGTTCAGAACTATTTCAAATTTGGTCCACTTTTATGCTGGGAATATATCAGCACTCTAATGTTGACGAATATATGAGATAGAACAATATGTCAAAATCGCTGTGAGACAAAAGCTCTATTTTTAAACTCTTTTTGAGCATCATATATAAAAGTCAACAACCCAGCGGGAAAATGAGAATTGATTAAAAAAAAAAAAAAAAAATCGCAAATGGAATAGATTCTTTTATTTACATTTTAGAACGTATTCCAAAGAATATATAAATTAAAGCAAAACATATGAATTGGAATATATCAATCAAAAGTTTATATCAACCAATATATCAACGAATATATCAACCAAACAAATTTTGGCATAAGTGAGAAAAGCAACAGTCTGTTTTGATTTGTTTTCTCATTTCCGAAAATGAATACTTTTTATTTAAAAGAATGCATTTAAAAAGTGAATAAAAGAATCGATTTCTGTAGCTATTCATATGGAAGCGTGAAAAGAATGTACTACTATTTGTAGGACGTCAGCGTCCCACCGGCAAAATGAAAATGGATTCTAGAAACAAAAATCGTAAATAGAATGAATTCTATTGCTAACATTTTAGAATGTATTCCAAAGAATATATACATTTATCGCAAAACCTATGAATTGTAATCTATCAAGCAAAAGTTTACTGATTCGTTTTTATACCAGCCATAATTGTCTACGACCCTTATAATAATTTCTAATATATAAAATGTTTTTAAATTCCTTGCTTGCTTTTTTGATAAGTCAAAAACGAACTGATTCTAAAACAAATTCTGGTATAAGTGAGAAAAGCATCAGTCTGTTTTGATTTGCGTAAATTGATAACATACAAAGCCGATGAAGTTGTTGTTGTAGCTTTTCATTGATTTTGACAATTATGTGTACCAGGCCCGTAGCCAGGATTTACCTAATCGAACCCAGGCCCGTAGCCAGGGTTTGGATTAAAAAAAAAATCCATAGTTTTTGATATCGAAGTTAACACCCTGCACTCCCACCAATAAGCTGAGTACGCATCGACGGCTGTGTCGACAAGCTGTCGACTCAGCAAACGCGCCGTTAAACTGGAGCATCGGCCTGCTTGCACCAGTGAATTGCCGATGCAGCTAATTCACCAATTGCAACATACTTATTTAAGTTATTATTTAGTTTATTGGTATTGGTAATTATAAGCTTAGTGATAAGTTATTGAATTATGTTTAAGTTAGTCTAGATTCTCGACCGCATAACAACGGTCTTAAATAAAATATTATTACTCAATAATTAACTTGCGTTTGAGTCAAAAAGTCTGGAAACCGAAGTTGAGGTTTCCAGCAAAATATTTTTTTGGTTCAAAGTGAACACGCGAGCATAACTAATGAAAATGTATTTTTTATATAATTGCCAGAAAGATGGAAAAAATCAGTGGCTAGCGATGGACAATACTTTGAAAAATGAATTTGTAACAAATTTTTCACAATAAAGCGAAACTTGAAAAATCTTGAAAAAAACACTTTAAAACTTTTTTGTATTCTGCAATATAGATGAAATATAATAGCTGCGTTCGATTCGCCAGTGCTCAACTCAACTACGAAAAAAACGGCTACTCACTTAGCTGTTACTTACTGCATAGTTGGCAACACTTTTGTTTTTACAGACCACATAAAGTCTGCCAAAAAATTAATTTTGTTTTTGTACTCACATTACATTTTGACAGAATCTATTACTTTTACCTTATTCCGTACACAAACCAACTAAAAAATAAGAAACTGGCATATAGCTAATATTAGCTGCGTTCGATTCACCAGCCTATACTCAATTCATGTCGATTATTTCAAAATTTGTATGTGAAAACAACCACAAAGTCTACAGCTAGTTGAGTATAGAGTAGGTCAATTATCAGTTGAGTTGAGTAAAGTTGCGTTGCCAAGTTCTTATTTTTTAGTTGGTTTGTGTACGGAATAAGTAAAATGTAATAGATTCTGTCAAAATGTGATGTGAGTACAAAAACAAAATTATTTCCCTTTAAGGGGGAGATACCTCAAAGTTTCGGATAAATTTGAAATGTTTTTTCGAATTTTTCTTTAAAACAAGTTTCAAGTCATTTATATTGGTTTGAAATTGCTGGTGACCCAAAGACACAGCGTGACGTGAATAGGGTTAAAAAAAAATAATGATAAACTGCTCGTTGTGACCATATTCGCACAAATTCTTTGCATGGCTTCAGCATTATTGAAATCTTCGAAGTTTTTACTGCACTATCAGAATTTTTAATTTGTTCTTTATGATACAAGCACAAAATAAGTTTTGGTGAGACAGGATCGATAGGCCTGGGTTTCAAAATTTCAGCTAACTTTGCTGCTGGAATATTTAGTGAAGGCTACACCACCATTCTGAAGCTTTTGAACGAACTGAGTATAATTATTGGCACCTATTGCAAAGTTTTCGCCGAAAATACCGATAAGGCACGAGTAGCGAAGCAGAACTCAAAGAGTCTCTCCAAAACAAAAGCAGCTCGTACAGCTCGGATGTACCTTCCGGAAGAATGTACAAGTTGAAAGATATCGTGTGAATAAATCATTATTTTGGAGTCA
Organism: Pherbina coryleti; assembly: GCA_943735915.1. Lineage (NCBI taxonomy): Eukaryota > Metazoa > Arthropoda > Insecta > Diptera > Sciomyzidae > Pherbina > Pherbina coryleti. The sequence continues at coordinate 65,949,234 of OX030948.1, forward strand.
AAACTGTTGAAAAAATAGTCGATTTTGGACCTTCGATTAAACAGCCGATATAAATTTGAATTTTTAACTTTTTTATGATATTACAGGTTTATCCTTCCCTTGAAAATATCAGTACTCGAAGAAAAAACCTCTTTTGCTTCATATAAGTGGGAAAATTTTGACAGCTACAGGAGATACTCTGCAGACCCACCATTTACTAAAAATATAGGAAAATAAAAAAATTATCCAATTATGTTATCAACTTAAAAAAAATTTATTAAACAAAACTAATTTCACCCTGTCTAGGGGCATCTCCCCCCTTAAGCAGTTTCTTCGTTTTCAATTTACTTTATTGACAGACTTCTTATGGTCTGTCAAAACAAAAGTGTTGCCAATTATTCAGTAAGTAACATCTAAGTGAGTAGCCGTTTTTTTCGTAATTGAGTTTAGCACTGGCGAATCGAACGCAGCTATTATTCGGATTTTGTCTGTTCCTTAAAAATTAATCCATTAATATTCAATCAATGCAAACACGCTACCAAAAAAAAAACACGCTTTCAAACATTCAGAAATATTCGGCAACTTTTTAACACATTTACGCATTGATAAAGGAAAAAAAAAATCATTTAAATCAAGCACTTACTTCCCACCGTTCTAGCCTTTTTTACTTCTGGTTTCTGCAGCCAATTAAGTGGGCTAATTTTTGTAGTTTTGGCACAGTAAAATTAACAAAAGAAACTCTTAAACTTATCTAACATACATAACTCAATCAAAATTTCACCACTTTCACGTAATACCTGTTAACGCAATAAATTCGCAATTAAATTGCTGGAGGTGAGCAAAGTTCAATTAAATGTATCGAACTTTTTTCGAAAACTTAAACGTGTTGATGTTTTCGCTGTTTACACTTGCAGTTTGCACTGTTAGAGAAAAAAGACGCACGTGCAGCAAGTATTCGCAAATTGGCAAATTTATATAAATGCTAATATATTATTTTTTTATACTTTTTGGACCATAAGGGGGGGGGGGGGGTTTAACCCTAAAAGCCCCCCTTGACTACGGGCCTGATGTGTACTAAGAAGAGAGTACGATCAGCCACGAGACAACCTAATTTATTCAAACATGATTACATATATGAAAAGAATCTATTTAAAAAGTGAAAAAAACGATTCTGTAGCGATTCCACTTGAAGCGAGAAAAGAATGTACTATTCTTTGTAGGACATCAGCATGTTAAAAACAATCAATTCTAGAATCTATACTGGAGAAGAGAATTGATTCTTTTTTTATATAAAATTGCATCTTTTTCCCGATTGGGTGTTAAAAATAATCAATTCTAGAATCTATATTGGAGAAGAGAATTGATTTTTTTCCCGGTGGGAAGGTCCACAAAAAAGAAAAAAAAAAGACAGCAACATGTATTGAGTGCGGTACCAATGCTGCCACCTTTTTGAATGTAAAAATACTGCCACTTTTATAAAAGCACCGACAAAAACTCCGTGTCGATGTTTTGTTGAAATGTTTTGATGATTTTTATATATAGGGTATTTACAGATCCATTCTAAAGTTGATATATAGTAACTTTAAAACGATACTTCAATCAAATTGTGAGAACCCCTACACGTAGTTCATTCTAAAATTGACACGCCTTTTGAAAACAGAAGCTTTCTTTAATTTATTGATTTTTCAATAAAATAAAAATAACAAGAGAAGCTTTCTTTGATTTATTGATTTTTCAATAAAATAAAAATACCTTTCAGAAATGCCAGTTTGCTACGACAAACAAACATGTTGGAAATCAAGGCAATTTTACCAGGTTGTGTTATCTCTTTTTTACATGCAAAACAAAATCAAAAATAGTTACCACATGGCAAAATGTTTTAGAGTTAACAGACGGCGTAGTTAACACACCAGATAAAACAAAACTGTGAGTACCCCAATAGTCACAGCGCTAGGAAAAGTGAACAAATGCATGAAAAAATATGATCAGGAAGATACAGAAAGTTTATTACTTTAGTTATTTTTTATTACATTAGTTAGCTGGTTACTTTATTCGGATGGAACTACTAAGTTGCTCCAACACAAATATACAATTTTACCGAAATTCAAACGTCTGTATTCATAAAAAATTATGAGCCTCTTACAAAGCCTTCATAAGAAAAAAATCGAAAAAAAATGTTAAAACATTTTTCATGTTGAACGTTTCAACAGCTTTCAAAAGCTCTTTTAAATGCTTGATAAATAAGAGAATTCTAAAAATGGTTGAAACCTTCAATAAACCCTCGATAAAGCATTTTAAAAATTTGTTTGTTCTCATCTAAGCACAAAAAATATTGTCAAAAATGTATCAAATTATTTCAAAATGTATCAAAAACAAACAAAATGTCAAAAAGTGTTTGAAAATGTTTGTTTATAAATTAGAGGATTTTTAAATATGGTTGAAATTTAAATTTTTTTTTAAGGTTTATAACACACCTCTCATAAAGTAGTTTTTTAATTATTTGCTCTCATTTGAGCACAAATATTGTCAAAAATAATTAAAATTCTTCAAAATATTTCAAACATTTGGAAAATATGTCAAGAAAATTCAAAATATATAAGAAATTTCCAAAAAAAGAAAATAAAAACAAGAAAATTTGTCAAAGATTTCAAAATATTTATAAAAAAAAAAAATAATAAAATGACAATTATTTCAGTGCAGATGGCTTAGAAAAACTATTGGTTTTTAAATATCAAAATCTTGACGAAATTGCGACAAGTAAATAACAAGTCACTGATCTAGCCTTCTTTATTTGCTACGGTATAAAGTCTGAGAAAAAGTAAAGATTTTTTGACTTAGGGGTGGTAAAGGCAGGTAAAATAAAATAAAAATAAATAACTGACCATATCAGCCCTTGAAAGGACTTTCACCTAGCTTCTTATGATCAATTGTGTTGTGCGTGTTATTAAGTTTGTACACAATTCACCGAGAATCGGACCTACATGTTTAACGCCGACTCCGAACGGCGATGAACAGAATGTTCTTGTTCTCAAGAAGCTTTACATGGCATTTTGATTACTCTCTGAGGTTTGCCATTGTCTCCAGAGAGGTGGCGGATGCGAGTGCGCACATGTTCGAACATATAAAAGCAGTGGCAGAATCTAACTGTATACTGACGATTGAATCGAGAAAATCACTGATCAGAAATTGCCAAATGCGCCTAAAGAAGTTATCACTTCAAAAAATACATTTCTATTTCCTTTAAGTTTCATATTGGTTAATGGACAGCGACAATCGTTGCGTCAACAAAAATATCTGCAAGAAGCTGAAGATCTAATAAACGGAACATTTGTAAATTGTTCAGACGCAAGCTCGGACTCGGATGGATCTGATCTGGGGAAGTACTTTTATAATAACGTGTATTTTATAGAAATGTTGGTGAAAAAGACATTTTGGAAATTTCATTAAAAAATTGGGTACAAAAAAGTTTCGACGTCATGTATCACTTTTTACTGACAATTCGTCACAGTTGCCATCTTCATAGAAGAAGTACACAATAATTGAAACATGACTTGGAAGCACTTTTTTTCGTTTGCTCGCTAAACTTTTAAGCCACTAACAGTTTTCTGTGTTATTCAAGCGAGTATTCATATGATAAGCGGGTGTTTTTTTTACAGCTCGCTTGGTAAAAAACCGATTGTATAGTTTTTCCAGAAAAAATTCGAAAGTAAAACTGCCACCGGTGTCCCAATGGTCGTCAAAGGATTAACAGCCTATAAAGATGACTCAGTCTCGATCTAATACAAAAGTAAAAAGCTAAAATGACTAAAGTTTTTTCATCTGTATTCTTAACTCTACTTTACTTTGCACTGAAATAATTCTTGCGGAAAGTCTCTCCACAAAATTCCGCCTAGTTACCATCCATACGAAGGTATTGAAAAAGGAAACTACTCACCCTTTATTTCAATTCTACACTCCATTCTAATACTTTCATAACTTCAATTATTCGCTTAATTTCTTTTTTGATTCAGGTTTTCGAGAAATTTATTGAGAATTTGTACACTTAAAACCTAAAAGAACCTTTTTTTAAGCTAACCCATTCGTGTTATTTTCAGTCGTTTTGGGAAAAAGAAAAGGTTTGGGTTCAATTAATATTCTATTTGCAGAGCTGTATAATTTTAGGTTTTTTTTTAATTTATATTCAACATGTTTTGTAAATATTTCTTTATTAGCGCTTTTAGCCCTGATATCGTTGCACAATCTTTTTGCCAAATCACGTATTTCACTATAAATAATAATTGGAAATAACAACAATTCAAAAAACTTTTTCCATTACAAAAATCGATGAATACAAATATTTTGCTATAATAAATAGAGAAAGCTTTTTAAAGCAAATTTAATAATTTTTTTTTTATTTGTTCCCTTAATAATTTATTATTGGCAATAATGAAGCGTAAATGCAATAAATCAATTCAGTGTTTGTCCTAGAGAATTGAATAAAAGGCGAAAAAAGTTCATGCCGACTGATTGGTCGCTCTACAACGACAAAAACAACAACAACAACAACTATTACCACTGTTGGGTCATTTTATCCATATCGTCTGAATAGAGGGTGGAAACAAAAGTGGAAATAATAATTGTTCATGAATGCGTTCATGAATTTTAATGTCGTTCAAAATAATATTTCATTTGTTGCAAAATTTTGCAACTCTGTTGTTTGGATGTGTTATAAATGTAAAAAAAAGAAAGATTTATTAGGTGCCTCGATGTTACATACAATGTGCTGAATAGAAAGAAAGGGTATTGAATATATTGGAAACCGGAAATTGAACGAGAAAATGAGGAAATTTATGAGGAAGAACTAAAACTCATTTGTGATAATAATTTGGCAGCAACTATGTTTTATGCGTAGAAAAAGAGTATTAAAAAGGGTAGTAACAAAAATCTACTCGTAGCTGTATAATACTTTTCTGTAATTCTCTTTTATGGCTCTATTTCACAAGCATTTTAAATATAGTTCACACACTTTGGTTTCCACAAAGTTAATTTTCAGATTATAGAGCCAATCAATATTTACATTGCATATTCTTGGTCAAATTTGTGGTGTTGCCAGCCCACATATAAAAATGCAATTTCGTGTCTGACCTTGGAAAACTACTGCTCAATGGTTACCTACTAGTGTGCATACTTTTCTTGAGCAAGTTGCTACATTTCCACATATCCACAATGGCTGCGGCTTTAAGTTAAGCTTAGCATCCTTGTATGTGTGTGTGCGAGTGTGTACTTTGTGTAGGTTTGTATGTGTTTAGTTTTGGAACAGTCACATGCACAACCAACACAAACACGTGTGCTCCTAGTTCTATGCGAATTCCAATAAAGGATCAACCTCACGTTCGTAAGTAATAGCTCAAGTATTTAATCCTTTTTCGAGCCAATGTGCTTCCATGGAAGAAGGGTGTTGGTGACGTTGGTGGGTGTCAATGATGGCCAGATCCAACGTGCATTGATAAAAATGGGTTTACTTTGCTAGACGTGCATGTTTTATGGGATTAGGACGACTCCCGCATACGTGGTTCAGAAAATATTTTAGTGTAGGAGCAAAGTTGGCAATGATATCGCATAAAAAAGGACATAATTGGATAGTCTGAAACGAAGTAAGGTAATTTACAAATTAATCCTGTATTTCTTACCTGGGCACGCAAAGTGTTTGTTTATTGTAAATAAGTTAAGTCCGACCGTTATGTTGTTTTTGGTTCTATGTGCTCCTCTGATGACAGGCTGTTATCGGTTTGGAAAAGTTTTTATAAAGCTTTAATAAATTGAATGGAATGGAATGTAAGCCGTTTATCTAAGAAGTTTAAGGTGCAAACAACTCTTCCTACGCTCATCTCCACAAATTTCGCGTCCACCATTAACGAATTTATTTATTTGTAAAAAATAAAAAAGTAATGTTTCACAGTGTGACCAAATCGACCAAAAAAAGAGCATTGTTTTCAAAAATTGTCCACCCGGGACCTCTGTAGTGGCAGTCGAGCACGCTACCTACTCGACTACCGAGGCCGCCCAAATCATGTGTTTTAAATTACCTCAATTCTAGAAAAATAATGCTTGAATTGAGAAATTTATGCTTGAGTGTAAGCTGATAGGCTATTTGCTTGATTCAAGCATAAAATGTTTGATTTTTTCTCTTCCTGTAGGTACTATATTTTTTCATCGTTCCACTTCAAACACAAACAACTGTCACTAGGCATAAGTTGAAACGCAAATAACAACAATATACAGTGCGCGAAATTTGTTTAAGTGCACACGATTTAACATCAATATGAATTAAAAAACAGTGTGGGGTTAACTGAATAATGAACGACTTCATTTTTTGTTTTATTTTGTACAAAATAATTAAGAATTTGAGAGATTTTATGTTCATATTTTAAGAAAATTTAAAATTAAAATTCAGCTATATATAAATTCGAGCGAAATTTGCTTAGCCGCACCAAATCGAATGTTTAAAAATAAAATGTTTTTTAAAAAAAAAATCCGTGTTTTGACCAATTAATATTTAGTTGGACCTCTATTTGTATTAATTACTGCAAAAATTCTTTCAGGAAGTGAGTCAATTAATTTTTTGAGTACTTTTATTTCTAAACCTAGCCACGCCTGCAAAATTGCAATTTTTAATTCCGATATCGTTAAATATTGGCGGCAGTTTCCTTAAATAGCTAGTGAAATCATGCCCCAAACATTTTCAATCGGGTTCAAGTCCAGACTTCTATCTGGCCCATCAAGCAATGGTATTGAGAGTGATGAAAAAATCATTCGACTCGTGTGAAACGTGAATACTGGTATTATCCTGTTGAAATATTAAGTCAACGTCAGCATTTTCTTCCAAATAAGTAATAAGAACGTCGTCCAACATTTCAATATACTTTTTGGAATTAATTTTTGTAGAAATAAAACATAATTTAAGTTTGCCATAACAAAAGAAACCACTCCATATCATAATGGATCCACCGCCTAAATTCCAAATCATTATTGGTGGGTTATTTACACTTAAATCATGCCAATAACATCTAAATCCATCGGGTCCGTCAAGATTTTTTTCTCGCCAAAAAAAATAACATTGCGCCAATTTTCAGTCCAGTTCATGTGCCTTTTTCAAATTCTAATCTAGCTTTGAAAAAGGCTAGATGTTTTCTGTAAATGTAAATGTTTTCTGTAAAGATTTAAGTTGTGGGTGTTTTGACATTTTTGTCCATTTAATATTTCGGCCCGTGCTTAAAATTTGTTGAACTCTATGTATTCCAATGGGAAGATTTAGTTTTGACATTATTCAAATTTTGACAAATGCGCTTAGTCGGTGTTTAGTGGCTTCTGCTTTTATAATATTGCTTTGGTGACGAGTTATCTTCGTCTTTCTCTTAGATTTTTAAGAAGAAATGCCGTATTTATCACTTAATCGGAAAAAATTATTTTTACTTTCTCCGATCTTTTTATGTGTCGGCTGATTGCTCTATTAGAAACCCGTTTTCTTTTAGAATCTTAATTTTGCCTTTTTTAACATCACTCAAAAAACTTCTCTCTGCCATTTTAATATTTAATCAATCCAAACTAAGATTTATCGTCTTAAATATTGAAAAAAGTTTAAATTAAAATAAAAATCACTAAAACCTTCCAGCAGTAAAAATAACTTACAATTACAACACGTAAAACAAGACTTGCGGCTAAGCAAATTTCGCTCGAATTTATCTTACGTTGTAATTATTTTTTATAATTCCTTTAAATATGAACATAAAACCTCTCACATTCTTAATAATTTTCTACAAAATAAAACAAAAAATAAAGTCTTTTATTATTCAGTTAGCCCCACACTTGTTATACCCCTACGTTTAAAAAACGTAAACAGGGTATATTAATTTTGTCACTTCGTTTGTAACGCCCATAAGGAGGCGTGGAAGGTATAAAAAAGTATATATATTCTTGATCAGCATCACCACCCGAGTCGATTTAGCCATGTCCGTCTGTCTGTCTGTATGTGATCACGATTACGGGCGTAATTTTCAAGCTATCATCACGAAATTCGATATTTAAGCTTTTGTCTAAAAAATAAAGGCCAAGTTGGAAAATGAGCCAAATCGGATAAAAACCACGCCTACCTCCCATTCAAAGTAACTTTATCAAGACGGTAAAATCTCTTAGAATTCCACAAAAATTAATACAAGGACTTGAAATTCTGCATATAAGCTTTAATATATAACATGTACTCTCAGCATGTACCTCACATACAAAGTGGCTTTATCAAAAATGTAAAATTTCTTTAAATTCCACGAAAATTAATAAATGCACTTGTAATTTTGCATATAAACTCTGATATATAATATGTACTCTGTGTATGAAATTCAACCAAATCGAGTGAAAATCACACCCACCTCTCATACAAAGTGACTTTATCAAAAAACAAAAGCGAATATTTTCTGTTTTTACAAATAAGCACTTTATTGACTGCTTAAGACTTTGAATATACTTTGGCTCGGCCGTGGGGGTATTTTAACTTCGGCCCAGTCGAAGATCATTTCTTACTAGTTTTTTAATTCATATTGATGTAAAATCATGCGCAGTTAAGCAAATTTCGCGCAGTGTATTCCATCGAATATAACGACTTTTGAGCCGGATAAATTGTTTTTGTAAATAATAAAGACCCATGTCCGAACACTTTAACAATTCTTCGAACCGTTGGGTGTTGACTTGTCAACGGTAGAAAAACGCCTTAAAGCCATGGGAATCATAAAACAATGGGAAAATTGTGTTCCACAGCCACTTGAAACTGAAAGACGTTGAAAGAAGTTTTTTAAAAGGAATGAAGTTTAATTTAGAACTCGCACGGGTAATGCAAAGTGGATCCATTCCTACAATTCCAAGCGCAGGAAGTAATGGATTAAGCTCATAGATCTAAACTCACGCTATGCATTGGGTGGGATTAGTCGGCTATGATCTACTTTGACACGCTCAAATTCATGCTTTTAAGGAGAAACGCCCGGATTACTTCGAACGACATGACAAAGTGATTTTGCAACGCGTCAATTGCTCATTCGCATATGGCAAAACCTATCCAAACATACTTGAAAGCGCTCAAACGGGAAGTTCCATTCCGACAGGCGTGTTCTCCACATATTCCTTCTTCTAATTCTTCTGTAGCTGCTTACCATTTATTACGATCGATGACTCATGGCCTAGGCAAAAACTCACTTTTACTGAAGATTGAAAAGAAAGAAAAACTAGTAAGAAATGATCTGCGACTGGGCCGAAGTAAAAATACCCCCACGTCCGAACCGAAGTATATTCAAAGTCTTAAGCAGTCAAAAAAAAGTTTATTTGTAAAAACATTTTCGTCATAGTTTTAACAAGAAATATTCGCTATTGAGGTCGCTTTGTATGGGAGCTGGGTGTGGTTTTCACTTAATTTTGTTGAAGTTCAGATACAGAGTACATTTATACATCAAAGTTCACATGTAAAATTTCAAGTCTATATATTAATGTTGGTGGAATTTAAAGAGATTTTACATTTTTGATAAAATCACTTTAAGCTCATAGATCTAAACTCACGCTATGCATTGGGTGGGATTAGTCGGCTATGATCTACTTTGACACGCTCAAATTCATGCTTTTAAGGAGAAACGCCCGGATTACTTCGAATGACATGAAAAGTGATTTTGCAACGCGTCAATTGCTCATCCGCATGTTGCAAAACCTATCCTAACATACTTGAAAGCACTCAAGCCAGAAGTTCCACCCCTACAGGCGTATTCTCCACATATTCCTTCTTCTAATTCATCTGTTGCTGCTTACCATTTATTACGATCGATGACTCATGGCCTAGGCAAAAACTCACTTTTACTGAAGATTGAAAAGAAAGAAAAACTAGTTAAAAAAAGATCTGCAACTGGGCCGAAGTTAAAATACCCCACGTCCGAACCGAAGTATATTCAAAGTCTTAATCAGTCAAAAAAAAGTTTATTTGTAAAAACATTTTCGTAATAGTTTTAACAAGAAATATTCGGTAATGAGGTCACTTTGTATGGGGCTGGGTGTGGTTCTCACTTAATTTTGTTGAAGTTCAGATACAGAGTACATTTATACATCAAAGTTCACATGTAAAATTTCAAGTCTATATATTAATGTTGGTGGAATTTAAAGAGATTTTACATTTTTGATAAAATCACTTTGTATGAGAGGTAGGCGTGGTTTTATCCGATTTGGTTGAATTTCTTACTCAGAGTGTATATTAAATATCAAAACTCATATGCAAACTTAACTCAAGTTCATATATTAATTGTTGTGGAATTCTAAGAGATTTTACCGTTTTGATAAAGTCACTTTGTATGGGAGGTGGGTGTGGTTTTCACTCGATTTGGTTGAATTTCATACACAGAGTACATATTATATATCATAGTTCATATGCAAAATTACAAGTCCATATATTAATTTTCGTGGAATTTAAAGAAATTTTACATTTTTGATAAAGTCACTTTGTATGTGAGGTACATGCTGAGAGTGCATGTTATATATCAAAGCTTATATGCAGAATTTCAAGTCCTTATATTAATTTTTGTGGAATTCTAAGAGATTTTACCGTTTTGATAAAGTTACTTTGAATGGGAGGTAGGCGTGGTTTTTATCCGATTTGCCTCATTTTCGAACTTGACCTTTATTTTTTAGATAAAAGCTTACTTATCAAATTTCGTGGCGATAACTTGAAAATTACGGCTGGAATCGTGATCACAGACAGACAGACATACAGACAGACAGACAGACAGACAGACAGACAGACAGACAGACAGACAAACGGACAGACAGACGGACATGGCTAAATCGACTCGGGTGGTGATTCTGATCAGGAATATATATACTTTTCTATACCTGCCACGCCTCCTTATGGGCGTTACAAACGGAGTGACAAAATTAATATACCCCGTTTACGTTTTTTAAACGTAGGGGTATAAACATGTGGGAATATTGAAAATTCGTGGATTGGACGAGGCGATCTTCCGACTTGGTTGTCGTCTCCTTCCCGAAATATGGAAAAAAGTAGTGGCAACCATTATTCTAAATGATAGGTTTTATCTATTTCTTTTAAAAACCAGATAATTTTACATGAAGAAAACGCTATCGCTAATTAATTTCAACACCCACTAAGAGATATATTTACAATCCATGCCATGAAGGATACATTTCAATCATAAAAAAATTTATGTTACCTCTAAAAAGATTATAGGATGAAAAATTATGAATTTGAAAAGAAAAACAAATTGTTTAACATTTCTTATTGCAGACATTTTTATTGACCTCGATTTTTGTCCTGACCCCCAGAGGTCTTGGGTTGAAATACTAACGTCCGGACCTTAAATAGCTAAGAAATGTTTTATATTTTTCAACTGGTTTAAAGACCTGATCTACTAGAAAATGCATGCAATAAACGAAAAACGTCCGTTTTTGGCTGTAAGATGATTCTAGGAATTCAGGGAACACAGCAAAAAAGATGCTCAAAATAATCTACACAAAATTCATTTTTAACATGCACTGGTGCCATGTAGATTTCAAAAGCCCTCAAACTCAAACGTTTGTTACTCTGATAAAATCGACCACTTATCGTATTTTTCAGGAATTTAAAGTGATGCAAGGTCTTAATCGTACGAGGTGTAGTATCCCTATACTTCGGGTATAAATCTAAAGACCTAATTTTTCTTTTTACTTAAAAAGAAAGGACAAAAGTGTTTTTAATTTTTGCCATGGTACCACTTGAGACATGTAGAAAAATTAGAAATATTCCATTTCCGGCACCAAAACTAAGAAGCGCCGAAGCATTATTCATCACCCAGACATTACGAGAGTTTTTTTGAACAATCAAAACATCTAATCAATGGGTCATGGGGGCTCCGTACAGTTCTGATTTGGCCCAATTTTGACTGCTTTTTGTTGCAGCATATCAAGGATAAACTTAGTGGACAACGACTGTCTCAAGCTGATGGGATAAATGTTATGACAAATAGTTCGAACGCATACCTAAATTTAAAATCGTATATAAACAATTGAAATTAAATCAAACTTTTATTTGGATGTGAATTCACCTCGATAATATAGGATAGTTTTGACTATATTGACCTTTTCCTTGAATGTGCTGTTAACGTTGTAGGAGAAATTAACATATACTATATAAGGTGCGTTTCATATTTAAAAGACAGTTTTACTTTGTAATGAAATACTCATTTATTTTGGACTTAGGAACAAAAATTCATTGAAAATGTTTAAGTATGCAAAGAATAAGGAGAAATAAAAAATAAATGATTGCATTAATTAAGAAGCTTTTACAAGTTAAACTGAACTTTTTCTAAAAATTTTCATGTTTCATATTTATAAGACACTTAAGAGAATGAGAATATATCCAGAACGATAAAACTTTCAATAATTAATCCGGTTTCCGTTCACCATAATAAGATCAAACAATCTGTTATTCATAGATTTTATTAATTTTATAAGTCATGATCGGGTATGGGCACCACTACATTTAAAGCGTCTGTGTTGTTTCGTGTTTGTCTTTTATCTTTGATTTTTTGTTGCGTTTTGTGTTGCTACATAAGCTTTTGCTCTCAATTCTTATTCTCAGAGCTCCCAGAGCGCTCTCTGCCCATACCTGGTCATGATGACTGCAAGTTCCCCCACTCTCCAATGATGGATTGCTTTAATTCATCTTCAGTGTCATACTGTCAACACTCGCAAAGCTTGCTAAGACCCCTTTTACATTGGTCAAGACCATGGTGTAATTATAATAAGGTGTTAGTGAATTTGACACTTCTCTCTCAAAATGATAAATTTTTCGCCCCGCTCCTGTCAAAAATAGCTGATGGTGAATTGGAATGAAAATAAATCAGCTAACGTGCAGTCGGTCGAAGCTCAATGCCATGTCCACTTCTTTTGATGGATATTATCAGTTGAGGTATTGAACATTCTTTCATGGCATTCGATATTTTCTTGAAGCAGTCGATGTGAATGTAAGACAATTTGCATGCTGGCCAAAGCTGGCACCTTCCATCATGTTGGTGGCACCTTCCAGCGGACGTTTTCGATAAAATGACAAAACCATTAATTGGCGAACTTGGCAAATGGGAGAAGACAACTGCAATAACTTTTTGTCAACACAACACGACACAATTAATTGAATTAAATATTTATTTAAACTTTATTCGCACAATAACCTATAAAAACTATAATACATCATCATCATCTAGCAACTCAAACAACTAACACAATTTGACAACTATCAACGGCTCCTCTCTTTCGCTCGCAATTTTTTGACAGAAAGAAAGCTATTCTTGGTGTTGTTAAAAATTCACTAACACCTTATTATTATTACACCATGGTCAAGACCAGTGATCTGCAACGGGTAGCTTTTTTGTGACTCTAAGTATATCCGAAAAAAATAAGTACAAAAACCTACTCAACCCATATCGCACGCAACCCGACTCATACTCACTTATACGAAGCTGCAATTCGGCGGCTCAAATGAATATGAGTATCCTAAATCACGAGTCGGATCGGGTAAAGTTCGGGTTTTTCGGTTCATAAATACTTATGGTTGTTGTCGTCTTATTGATACTTATTCTACTTACCCAAACACTCGGGTTCGACGCAAATACTCAAATCACTCGGGTCATTCTGCCACTGATATAAAGCAGAGCGCAGTAGAGCGTAGCAGTGAGAATGAATGAGTTTTTTTGTATTTGCTTTGTGCTTCTTTTTCCTGAGCACTTAGTTAGAAACAGAAAAACACGTGTTCGTCTTGTGTTGTTTTTATTTTTGTTTATGCAGTGCTATGTGTTGTTTTTTGTTTTTATCTAACGAAACCATTAACAACGAAACACTAACACTAACAACGAAATAAAATATCAACAACAAATTTGCAGCATAAAACTCAAACAAAATATGAGAGCGTTAGCTTTTACTTATTGTCGCTTAGAGACGTTGGCAGAGAAAAAGAAGTACTCAGAGTACACTCAAAATATACCCGAAAATACTCGGATATAGCGCCTTTTCAAGACTCTAACTCGACGCACTCATTGAATACGAGTCTGAGTGCTTCGGGTCACGCCACGCTCGGGTATAAGTATGTACTTATACCCGAAAATATGCTAATGAGTGGAATGATTATAAGTATTGAACATATTTTATTGAGTACGGATAGGGTAGATAACAACAAGTAACTCGAGTATGATTCGAGTATCCGATTTCTATCGGATACTCATTGCAGTTCTCTGGTCAAGACTAGAAAATAAGTCTGTGAGCTTGAAGGCAATTCGCCGCAAATCGGAAGCGACGAAAGGGTAAGAGAGCACTTGCGCTGTACCATCAATATTTAGGCAATTTTTGTATTCCTTTTGTGGTTTTCGCTGTTTTGACAAAGCGCTTCACATTATTTTTAGTTTGCTTGCGTGCGTTTAGTGTTCTGTAGATGATAATTGTAAAGCCTGTATGACACTTCATTTTTTTGTCCAATTTTAAAATCTGAAAACAAGTGGCGGGTGGGCAAGACAACAATATTCTTGTCTATTATGCGAGAATAGGATAGAAACTATTGTGCGAGAATAGGATCAAGTTTTTTGGGTGTCGTTGCGTTGAAACAAGAAGTTAACAGCAAATATTTGATCGAAACTTAAGGAGTAACGAATTGAGAGACGTCAAAAACAATGCACATTTTTTTCTCCAATTTGTACTATATGCGTTCTCACTCACACCAATTGAATCTATGCATTAGTACTATTTGAACTGCTCTATTTTCATTTTTAATGACAAAGAAATGAGCAATTTATTGAAGTAACATACGGCCATAAGGCTGTCGTATAAAGAAAACAAGCAAAGAAGAAATAAAATTGAATTCAAGTCTTGACCAATGTAAAAGGTTTCGTGAAGTCTAAAAGAGAACTTCAAAAAAAGTTGATTTCAAGCCTTAACCAATGTAAACGGGGTCTTAGTACTTGCAACTCTTGCTCGTTTTGCTCGCGGCTCTAACAATTTTCCTCTCATCCCGAGCTGAACTTTTTTTTCGCCCACTCTGCTTGATCGTCCCATACGAACACTTATTATCCAAACAATTTCAGATAACACAGCGACTTCTAGCAATGAGCCTAGAAGTTTCGCTCAACGATTTTCCTTCTTGAATATTTGCAAGAATTTTACCTTTTTCGATGTCAATCAACATTTAAGTATTCAGCATTTATTAATTGAAAAAAAAAACAATCAATAACATGTCTTTTTTTTCATACACAAATCACCCTGTTATCTATACTGTCGTATAAATGTGAAAAAACTAAACTGATCGAAAATTAGAAGATATACGAAAAGTCTATCGTGATAATCATGCGGCGCAAAACAGAAACCAACATAACTAATGATAAAAAAATCTCTTCCGCAAGTATCTTATAGTTATGAAACGCACCTTATCATAATCAGGCTTTGGCTTAAAATTGTTTGTCTTTCTTGCCTTCCTCTGGAGAGTTCATAACAGGGCCAATATAAAAATTTGATTTATACGAAGATGATGGATCAAGAAAAACTTAATTATAAATGCAACATCTTCTGTGTCCCAAATCAGTTAGCATCAATTTTCATTTTGTTTTCTTACTTTTAAGTTTCAGATTGAGTTTTCTTAAAGTTTGCAAATCACATTATCACATCCATCAAATTCTTCCGTTTTCATCTTTAGCAAGAAAATACTTTCCAAAAATATTTCCGTACCTAACGACTTTTTTGACTTGCTGCAGTTTTTCATTTATACACTTTGTTCGTGCGAATCACTCTCATTAAAATCAACAACAACAACAACAACAACTACAACAGAAGAGATAATAACAAAACCCAAAAAAACAAACACGTGATGGTCACTTTGGCGCCTTAGCCTTCGCTGTTGTTGGAATTACGTCCGTCGATGCTGGAAAAAGTTTCAAATTTTACAAATTGTTGCAAACTATTGATTAAATTTTTAAATCCCTCCTGTGAGAGGAAAAATTCGCAAGGATATTTGAAGATTTGAAAAAAAAACCCACACAAATTCAAATACCAACCTAAGAATAAGAGGTGCATGTGTGTCAGGCATGTTAGGAGTTTTGTGAGAAGACGCACAAATCCTTATCGAATTTATGTGTTTTTTTTAGGGTTTGTTTTACTTTGAATGGTTGATAGATTTGGTTGGGTGTATTTTGCAAGTTTTACTCTTGCAGCTTGTTGACATATCCATGTTTGTTTTTCAATAAAATTTGAATTTCTTTTGTTGCTGTGCAAAGATTGTGCGAACAAAGAAAACTCAAACCTTAAATTTGTGCGACAGATTATTTTGATGGCTGTCACTCGGTTAAGCTTGTTCAATAACTTGAAATGATCAGAAAAATAAGTTTAAAAACCCTTAAGTTGTATGTTTATTGACAAAAGGCAATATAAGGTTATTAATATTGAACAATATAAGAATATAAGCAGGTTGTTTGCTAGAGTAAATTTCAATACAATCAAGAACGAGTTTCAATATGAGTGTGGCTACGGAAATGGTTTGGTGCCGACTTTATTTATTCAACCACGCCTTTATTTACACATATTAGAATTTATTTATAAGTTTATGTTCAATTAATAAACAATTTAAGGATTGTGTAACTAATTCGTTGTGGGTAAGTTTTAAATATTTAGAGCTTTAAAGTTATGATTTCGAGTTATAAATTTATGCAGAATTGTTGCCATGCACCGAGAAAAAAGCCATAAGATGATGCTTGTGAGATTATACAAGTCGGCTTTTGTAAAAAAAGGTGGGTGTCAATTTTAATGCGTGACTGGCGATTACTCGTTAAGGCCAGGTTACACCAAACAATTTTCAAAAAATCGACATTTTTTTTCTTCATAAACTGCTAGAAAATACTCTCAGAAATGATATAGAATGAGTCTCGAAGATAAGCGCGACCGAGAAGCTGGAATGGATATGTGAGTAAAATTCACCTTTCTCCACGATTTTTCACGAATAAAAACTGTAATCGGCTTTTTCTCGAAACCACGTTTTTTCAACTGAGTGTCACTCTTATTTCAAAACTATCATGCGTATCAACATGAACTAAACGACATTTTACTCTCTAGATGTCTTTTTATGGTCGGAACTACAACCAAACATATTCATTATTATTTAAAAAAGTTATAAACAATTAAAAGTGCAAAAAAGGGTCGAAAATTTAAAAATCCGTCAAATTATTTTTTTCTCGGTGGAAATCCAAGATTTCTAGAAACTCAGTGAACCGGTCGTTTTGATTTTTTTGCAGGCTTATTTTGACGTGACGAAGTTACGTTATACTGCTCTAGTTTCCAAAAAAGTTGAAAAATGAATTTTTTAAAAATTCATCTGCGTTTCATTGAATTGTTACTCGCTGGATATAAGAGCTATGATTAAAAAAATAGTATGACCGTAAAGGTTAATTCTTTGGCTATATTAAAAAAACAAAAATTTAATACGTAGTGGGAGCTGCGTAAGCAACGCAACTGAAAATTTGTTACATGGAATTATTACTCGCTGAGTATTAGCGCTAGGATTAAAAATATGATACGCCAATAAAGGCCTACTGGAAGCCCTCACAACAAAATTAGACAAAAAATTTCTGATGTCATGGGGACGCTGAGAGAGCCGCTCAAAGATCGATAACGCATCATTCATGCAGCGGCGTTGCATTGAATTTTTACTCAATGAGTATTTAACCTACGATAAAAGTTTAAAAAGGAAAATAAAGTTTTTATACATGGCTTTACGAAAAAAATAAAAAAAATTCCGGCGTCGTCAGGTCGTGAATATAGCAGCTTATGTAACAGAAATGTAATATCGTTGCATGGAATTATTACTCACTCAGGAGGAGTGCTACAGTAAATTTTGTTTTACGACAGCAGGGATGTGTTATTACGCTTCACAACTAAATTACAAAAAAAATGTTGTTGTCATGATTTCAGGGATGCAATCACATAATGCAGTAAAAATGCTACAGCCATGAAAAAACGTTGCATGGATTTTTAACTCTGTGACTACTGGTGCAACGGTAAATTTTAAGGAACGAAAACAAAGGTGAGGTCTTCGGGCATATGACAAAAATAAAAAAAAAAATTTGACGGCATGTCAAAAACCCCCAGGGAACCGCCTAATGTGACGCATATGCATCACTTTAGCTGGATTAATTGAAATTAGAGCACAACCAATGGGGAAGAAAAAAAAAA